>WNWK01007002.1:0-98885 GCA_009830355.1 Cherax destructor
TTTAAAAAAAAAAATTTTTTAAAATAAATTACACTATCCTTTTTTTAAAGTTTGTATGCTTCTTAAATGAATTAGTTAATTCTTATTTTTTTCATTCCTGAATCCAAATATCACATTGAAAAATGCTTTTGGTTGGGGGTTTTTTAAAGAAAAAAAAAACATGTAATATTTTATTATTTTTTTTATAACTTACAATTTTTTCGGTATGTTTAAAACTCTAATCTCCTTTTTTTTCTTGACGCTTATAGTGGGCGGGAAGAATCATCTTTGCCAATGTCCAGCAATAGTCTGCAAGCATTCTTGTGTCCCTTTCCCCCCTGGTCCCTTTCCCAACATTTTGGGGGGGAAAAAAAGGGGTCTAAATAAAAACCCCCAAAAAAAGTGGATTTTAAGTGACTTTTTTCATCCCATGTTTTTTAAAACCCTTAAAAGGGGTTTTTTCCCACCAATTCTTATTTTTTTTTCCCCCTTCTGTTTCCCCCCCCTTCGCCACTAACGCAGATAGCTTCCAAAGCAGCTTTCTCCTCCCCATGAAGGTTTTTTTTCCCCAATGTCACCATCTTCAAGAAGCTCTCGAACCCCAGTACCATTGAAGACCCCCTTTTTTTTTAAAGTGTCGCTCAGTAAGGGAAATTTTTTGTTTTTAAAAAATACTTGCCCCCTGAGGGGGTTTTCCCCAAAATTTTTTAAAAAGTTTTCATTAAAGCCCCAGTTTTATTTAGTAATGGTTCAAAATTTTTTTTGGGTTTAAAAAAAAAAGGGGTGTTGAACATTTTCATCCCAGACTCCAATGATTGACAGGTGGCCAGTCTTTTGATGTAGTGGCAACCTCTTGCCCCGAATGTCCCATCAGAAAGTATAACAAAAAGTAAGAAAATTGAAGAAAGGATAGTGCAATGGGGCAACCCAAAAACAATCCGGGGGGTTAAAAATAGGGACAGGCAGAGGGGAAAAAAGAAAGAGAGATCAGTCATTGGGCCCCCCGGGAAACTGAAGGGAAACTTATGAAGAAAGGGGAAAACAAGGTGGGAAAAAAACAATTGAAAATATCAGAAAACAAGGGGGAAGGCCGCCCAGCTGGCAAATTTTCGGGGAAAAGGGGTTTGCAAGAGGAAGAATCCGGCCAGTCAAAGTGTTTTTTAAGGCAGAATTGACTCGAAACAGGACCCACAGGAGAAAGCAAGACTAAGGGATATATCAGGTACCGGAGGGGATCTGGGCCCGACAGAATTAAAAAAAACAGAAACTGAAAGAGGGGGTTTCAGAAAAAGGAGGAAGAGAGATGGACGGGGGGGCCCGACTAAAAGGGCCCAAATCAATCCCCTTTCCCCGATGTTTCCCAACCGGGAAACCCCAACCCCAATGCAACCAAACAACCCCAAAAACACACATGCCATACCCAAGTTCCCCCCCTCATTACAAACTCCCCCCTTCCCCCAACCACCCATAGTTCCCATCAGGTCTCCCACTTTCCCAACCCCCACCCCCCCGACTACGGTTTTGGGAAAAAAAGTTGATGGTTTGGTATACAAATGCAGATGGTATAACAAATAGAATGTGAGAGTGGCATGGGAATAAAGGAGACATCCCAGACATAATAGCACTCCCTGCAGAAACGAGAAACTCACCGGGATGATAACGAATGCAATCTTTCCACCCGGATATATCAAATCCTCAGAAAAGATAGAGAAGAGGGAGCAGAGGAGGAGGAGTTGCACTACTCGTATTAAGAACTGGTGGGGATTTGAGAAGTGGAAGGAATGGCAAGGACTACATGATAGGAACAATTCAGTCTGAGCCATAGGTGGTAATTGTATGAATGTACAACCCGCACAGAGCTGTTTCTGCAGAACCTGGAGGAGGCCAAGAAGAAGATACGACGGGGAGCAACAGTGCAATGGTAGACACTAGCCAATTTATTGAGAAGAGCCACATGGGAAAGCAAAGTTACTAGTTATGGGTGATTTCAATCACAAGGAGATTGACACAGGAAAACCTGGAAGGACCCCATGGAGGTCTGAATCATGGAAGCAAGATGATGGATGTGGTACTGGAGAAAACCTCATGCATCAACATGTTAGAGACACTATACCAGAGAGGTAGGGATGATCCAGCAGAATGGACCTAGTAATTCACCCTGAGTAGTTTCGAACATCGAGGGATATCACGTATGAAGGCCCTTGTAGCTAGTGATCATTTGGTTCTGCCGTTTTGATTATATAGTTGAGCTACAAGTGGAGGGGGCAGGAATAGGAAGGAAGCAGAAGACTACAAAGGGGACTACACAAGCATGAAGGCTTCCCACCACAAGACGTTCAGTGGGAAAGGAGTGGGAGAGAAAACCCAGTAAAAAGAGCTGAGAGGAATATGTGACAACCAAATGCAAGAAGGCAGAGGAGGGATTTGTGTCCCCAAGGGAAACACAAGAGTAACGGGAAGATCAGAACGAGTCCTTGGTTCACCCAAAGGTGTAGGGAGACAAGAACTAAGTGCACTAGAGAATGGAAAAGTACGAAGACAAAAGGACCCAGGAAAATAAAGAGATTAGCCCGAAGGCAGAAACGAGAATATGCACAGGTAAGAAGAGGCTCAGCGACAATACGAAAATGATATAGCATCAGAAGTCAGAAGTCGGCCCGAAGCTGTTGTATAGCCACATCAGGAGAAGAGAAGCAACAGTCAAGGACCAGGTAATCAGGTTGAGGAAGGAAGGTGGGAGTTCACAAGACACGACCAAGGAAGTATGTGAGGAGCTCAGCATGAGATTTAAAGGAAGTATTTACCACAGAGGAGACAGGAAGGACTCCAGGAATTCAGAATAGGGAGTATACCAACAAGTGCTGGATGAAATACACACAACCGGAGGAAGTGAAAAGCTGTTATATGAACTCCGATACCTCCATGATGGGACCTGACAACATTTCTCTGTGGGTCACTTAGAAGAGGAGCATAGATGTTAAGTGTGCCACTAACAAAATCTTCAGCACTTCCATTGAAACTGAGGCAGCTACCTGAGGTATGGAAGATATGGAAATGTAGTCCCAATTTTAAGAGGAGCAGATTACATTAACTGAACCTGTCTGACGTATATATTAGTCGAAGAAGAAGATATCATAGTGGTGGTACTAAAACTGACACTATGGCAGCCTTAGCACAGTTTCAGGAAGGAAAAGTCTGTATACCAAACCTAAACAGGTTTATGACAGGTAACGAAGTAAGACACGAGAGAGAGGTGTGGATGAGCTGCATTTTCTTGAACTGAAAGAAGGCATTCGACACAGTTCCTCACAAGAGAGTTAATGCAAAGACTAGAGGATCCAGGCACACGTAACAGGAAAGGCACTGCAATGGATCGAAGAATATCTGACAGGAAACAACATTGAGTCATGTTGTGACGAGGTGTCAAGTCAGCACTTCTGACGAGTGTGGTTCCGGGATCAGTCTAGGACCTGTACTGTTTTTGGTATATGTGAATGACATACGATAGACTCAAAGTGTCCCTGTTTGCAGATGATGGGGTTTAAAGGAAAGAATTAAATCAGTTGAGGATCGGGGTAGGACTACAAAGAGACCTAGACGGACTAAAGCCTGGCCCAGTAATGTTCTTCTTGAATTTAACCCTGCCAAATGTAAAGCCATGAAGATCGGGGAAGGGCAAAGGACCGCAGACAAAGTAAAAAATCTAGGGGGCCCAAAAAGACTGCAAGCCTCACTCATGAAAAGATCTTGGGGTGAGTTTTTAAACCAACTCCTGAGGCAAAATCAATCAGATAACTGCGGGCAGCATCGGCGCTGTGAAACCTGAATAGCATTCCAATACCTCACAAAGGAATCGTTCAAGACTCTTACACCATATCTCAGGCCCATACGGGGTATGGCACAGTTTGGAGCCACACCTGAATTAAAGCACGTCAAAAATAGAGAAAGTGCAGAGGTTTGCAGCAAGACTAGTCCCAGAGTTAAGGGTTGTCCTACGAAGAAAGGTTGGAAATGGGCCCTGACGACACTAGAGGACAGGAGGTTAGGGAGACATGATAACGACATATAAAATACTGCGAGGAATAGATAAGGAGGACAGAGACAGGATTTTCCCAGAGAGGGACACAGAAACAAGGGGTCACAGTTGGAAGTTGAAGACTCCTATGAGTCAAAGAGATGTTACGAAGTATTTCTTCAGTCATAGAGTTGTCAGGAAGTGGAATAGCCTAAGAAGCAACGTAGGGGAGGCAGGAACCATACATAGTTTTAAGACGAGGTTTGATAAAGCTCATGGAGGGGGGAGAGAGAGGACTAGTAGCAATCAGTGAAGAGGGGGGTCAGGAGCTATGAATGGGCCCCTACAATCACAAATAGGTGAGTACATGAAAGCAGCAGTACTTGGTGTACCCGCCCTACAGGACCATCACAAGAGCAACAACCTTTAAATCACCACAGAGCTGCCATTGATGTTCATCATATTTCCTGCATTGCAACATATGCTTTATATTCTCATAAGTTTCTTTCATATGTGGTTCATAGATCACAGGAACTGATGGTTTAGAAAGTTGTTATGCAGCAAGACAATTTTTCAGACTCGTTATTGATGAATCTAATAACAGCCTCCAGTGACTGGGTTCGTAGTCGTGCCAAGTGCTTCCATCACACCATTAATGTTGTTGTAGGCCACTAAATCACCTTCCATTACGAAGAAATCGTTGAATTGCTGCTGACGGTCACGATATTTTGAAATCTTCACATCAGTGAATATTTATTATAAGTTTAAAAAGTGTTTGGCTAAGAAAATCACCAACCTTTCACGTCAAAATATAAACTTGGGCAGCACCACCACCTTCTATGACTGCTGGAATAATAATGAAGGTCAGTGAGACTGTGTGTAAAAAACACACTGCCACAAGCCTGTTGCAACTTGTTGTGACACGTAGGTCTATATTGAAAAGTAGAAATAAAAACAATTTTTAACCATGACATTCATTATCAGTGACCTAAAATTGGTGAAATTGGCACTTTGGTCTCGGAAGCATTTTGGCTGTTGACCAGTGTTATCATACATAGCAGCATATGAGATCCACAGGATAACCCAAAAGTCAGACAAAGTGACTTATTTCCTTGGGGTTTTTGGTGAAAAGAAGATGCTAAGATGTAGGTGATGTTTGAGTTCGTGTTGAGTCTAATCTACGCTGTTGCTACGCGGGGAACTTGGGAGGCAGAGGCAGCAGCACAAGTCTGGCACTGTGTCACCAGCACTCTGCCCACTCTTCAACCTCTCTTCAGTTTAGGAGTTGAGTGGATGAGTGCAACAACCTCCCAAGAAACGCTGCGTCAAGCCAGAATTTTTTTTTTGGGCGGCTTTGAAAATAAGCCAGACAGGTACGTGAATGGATGTGGTTGTTTTGTGATGGACGTGCCCAGCATGAGTCCGAGCGTATCGCAGTGCTCTGTTCTTCCTGTGTTTTCTGGTTCACAATAACGGAAACAATATCGAAAAAAACTGTTGACCACTTTTCAGTCGGTCTTGACCATTATTAGAACACAACTCAGTTTTGACGACATTGCTACAGGAGGACCGAAACGTCGCCAAGATCTTCCTCTGATAAATATGTTTCCATGTGAATTGTTCTAGTCAAAAGGGATTGCGACTTTCTTAAAGTTCTCACCGACTGACCATGTAAATATAACAAAGATTAAAATAACTACAATGATTTAAATAACTCAATTATCAAATACTACAATTTTAAATACTACAATTATTTAAATAACACAATTATTTAAATACTCAATATTTAAAAACTACAATTATTAAATAACACAATTATTTAAAACTTTTAAAACTACAATCTTTTCATAGCAAGATTATGATAGACATTTGAACTCGAGGGACCTGAAACTCAGTGGGTTTGACTGACCTCGTGGGTGTCTGAACCCAGGTGGGTTACTGCACCCAAGGGGGTACACACCAGCGTCGAACACCGGGGTGTGCTGACTGTGCGGTACTGACCTCCGTGGGGTGACGGAACACCTCGGAGGGAGTGTTACTGACACTCAGGGGGGGTGACGCACCTCCGAGGGGTTACGACCACGGGGTGTTGCTGACCCCAGGGGTTGCGAACCTCCAGTACGGTTCGGAACCCTCGGGGTGCTGAACCGTAGCAGGTGTCACCTCGGGCGGTGCGGACTAGGGATGACGAACACTAGTGCGGGTGTTCTGAAACCCCAGGTAGGTTGCCGGACCTCGAGTGGGTGTACGAACCCAGTGGTTTACTGAAACCCTAGGCGGTGTGCCTGAACCTAGTAGCGGGGAGTGTTGCTGACACCTCCGGGGGTGTCGACCCATTGGGTGTATGAACACCCGAGGTGCTGAACCCTCGTGGAGGTCCTGACACCAGGGGGTGACTACCTCGGGGGTGTTACGACCTCCGTGGTTGATGACCCTATGGGGGTTGTCTAACTAGTAGGGGAGAACCAGGGGGGTACTAACAGTGGGTTCGACACCGTGGGGGCGAACATCAGTAGGGTACACCGCAGAGGGTACTGGAACACTGGGGTCGACCTCGGAGGGTCTGACTCAGAGGTTGCTGACTCAGGGGTGTGCGAACACCCTCAGAGGGTGACTGGGGGACTGACACCAGGGGGGGTGCCACCTCAGGTGAGTATTTGAAACCGAGGTAAACGAGAGGTGATTCCTGAACATCTCAGTGGGAAGGTTGACCTGAATTCAGTCGGATCTGGTGCACTAGGGAGGAGTGTTGACCTGGAACACCCTCCAGGTAGCAGGGAGGGTGTTGACCTGGAACACCCTCCAGGTAGCGGGGGGGTTGACCTGGAACACCCTCCAGGTAGCAGGGGTGTTGACCTGGAACACCCTCCAGGTAGCAGGGGTGAGGTGTTGACCTGGACACCCTCCAGGTAGCGGGGGATGTGACCCTGAACACCCTCCAGGTAGCGGGAGGTGTTGACCTGGAACACCCTCAGGTAGCGGGGGTGTTGATCCTGGAACACCCTCCAGGTAGCGGGGTATGTTGACCTGGAACACCCTCAGGTAGCGGGAGGGTGTTGACCCTGGAACACCCTCAGGTAGCGGGGTTGACCCTGGAACACCTCCAGGTAGCGGGGGTATTACCCTGAACCCCTCCAGGTAGCGGGGGTTGACCCTGGAACACCCTGCAGAGTAGGGGGGTGTTGACTCTGGAACACCCTCCAGGTAGCGGGGTTTACCCTGGAACCTCCTCAGGTAGCGGGGGTTGACCCTGGAACACCCTCAGGTAGCGGGGAGTGTTGACCCTGGAACACCCCAGGTAGCGGGAGGGTGTTGACCTGGAACACCCTCCAGGTAGGGGGATGTTGACCTGGAACACCCTCCAGGTAGCGGGAGGGGTTGACCCTGGAACACCCTGCAGGTAGCGGTGGTGTTTAACCTGGAACATTCTCCAGGTAGCGGGGGTTTACCCTTGAACCTCCTCCAGGTAGCGGGGGGTTGACCTGGAACACCCTGCAAGTAGCAGGAGGGTGTTGACTCTGGAACACCCTCCAGGTAGCAGGGAGGTTTGACCCTTGGAACCTCCTCCAGGTAGCGGGGGGTTGACCCTGGAACACCCTGCAGGTAGCGGGAGGTGTTGACCCTGGAACACCCTCCAGGTAGCGGGGGGGTGTTGACCCTGGAACACCCTCCAGGTAGCGGGAGGATGTTGACTCTGGAACACCTCTCAGGTAGCGGGAGGGGTTGACCCTGGAACACCCTGCAGGTAGCGGGGGTATTGACCTGGAACACCCTCCAGGTAGCGGGAGGTATTGACCTGGAACACCCTGAGGTAGGGAGGGTGTTGACTCTGGAACACCTCAGGTGCGGAGTATTACCCTTGAACACCCTCCAGGTAGCAGGGGGTTGACCCTGGAACACCCTCAGGTAGGGGGGAGGTGTTGACCTGGAACACCCTCCAGGTAGCGGGGTATGTTGACTCTGGAACACCCTCCAGGTAGCGGGGACGGGGTGTTGACCTGGAACACCCTCCAGGTAGCAGGGGTGTTGACCCTGGAACACCCTCCAGGTAGCGGGGGGGTATTGACCTTGGAACACCCTCAGGTAGGGGCAGGTGTTGACCTGGAAACCCTACAGGTAGCGGGTGTGTGACCTGGAACACCCTCCAGTAGCAGGGTGTTGACCCTGGAACACCCTCCAGGTAGCGGGGTACGGGTATTGACCTTGGAACATCCTGCATGTAGCGGGGATGTTGACCTGGAACACCCTCAGGTAGCGGGGAGGGTGTTAACCTGGAACACCCTCAGGTAGCGAGGGGTATTGACCCTGGAACACCCTTGGTAGTGGGGAGGTGTTACCTGGAACACCCTCAGGTACGGGATGTTGACTCTGGAACACCCTCCATGTAGCGGGGAGGGTGTTGACCATGGAAACACCCTACAGGTAGCGGGAGGTGTTGACCCATGGAGCACCCTCCAGGTTTGCGGGGTTAACCCTGGAACACCCTGCAGGTAGTGGGGGTGTTGACCCTGGAACACCCTCCAGGTAGCGGGGGGTGTTTAACCTGGAACACTCTCCAGGTAGTGGTGGCTAGGGGTG
The DNA here is from genome assembly GCA_009830355.1 of Cherax destructor. NCBI lineage: Eukaryota > Metazoa > Arthropoda > Malacostraca > Decapoda > Parastacidae > Cherax > Cherax destructor. The sequence continues at coordinate 8,573 of WNWK01007002.1, forward strand.
TTGACCCTGGAGCACCCTCTAGAAAGCGGGGGTATTGACCCTGAAACACCTTCCAGGTAGCGGGGGGTGTTTACCGTGGAACACTCTCCAGGTTGCGGGGGGCGGGGGTGTTGACCCTGGAACACCCTCCAATTAGCGGGAGGTTGACCCTGGAACACCCTCCAGGTAGCGGGGGGTGTTGACCCTGGAACACCTTTGCAGGAAGCGGGGGGAGAGTGTTGACCCTGGAACACCCTCCAGGTAGCGGAGGGTGTTGACCCTGGAACACCCTCCAGGTAGTGGGGGTGTTTAACCTGGAGCAATCTCCAGGTAGCCTGGGGCAGGGTGTTGACCCTGGAACACCCTCTAGATATCGGGGGGTATTGACCCTGGAAAACCCTCCAGGTACCGGGGTGTTTACCCTGGAACACCCTCCAGGTAGCGGGGGTTGTTGACCCTGGAACACCCAGCAGGTAGCGAGGGGATGTTAACACTGGAACACACTGCAGGTAGCGGGGGTTGACCCTGGAACACCCTGCAGGTAGCGGGGAGAGTGTTGACCCTGGAACACCCTGCAGGTAGCGGAGGGTGTTGACCCTTGAACCCCCTACAGGTAGCGGGGGAAGTGTTGACCCTGGAACACCCTGCAGGTAGCGAGGGAGGTGTTGACCCTGGAACACCCTCCAGGTACTGGGGGGGTGTTGACCCTGGAACACCCTGCAGGTAGCAGGGGAGGTGTTGACCCTGGAACACCCTCCAGTAGGTTGTGGGGGGTGACCATGGAACACCCCGAGTACGGAGTGTTGACCTGGAACACTCTCCAGGTAGCGGGGGGGTGTTGACCTGGACACCCTCCAGGAGCGGAGGGGTATTGACCCTGAAACACACTCCAGGTAGCGTTGACGGTGTTTACCCTGGAACACTCTCCAGGTACCGGGGGGCGGGGGTGTTGACCATGGAACACCCTCCAGGTAGCGGGAGGTTGACCCTGGAACACTCTGCAGGTAGCGTGGGGGTGTTCACCCTGGAACACCCTGCAGGAAGCGGGGTTAGAGTGTTGACCCTGGAACACCCTCCAGGTAGTGGAGGGGATTTGACCCTGGAACACCCTCCAGGTAGTAAAGGGGTGTTTAACCTGGAACACTCTCCAGGTAGCGTGGGGCGGGGGTGTTGACCCTGGAACACCCTCCAGATAGCGGGGGGGTGTTGACCCTGGAACACCCTCCAAGTACCGGGGGGTGTTTACCCTGGAACACTTTCCAGGTTCTGGGGGGCGGGGGTGTTGACCCTGAACACCCTCCAGGTAGCGGGGGTATTGACCCTGGAACACCCTCCAGGTAGCGGGAGGTTGACCCTGGAACACCCTCCAGGTTGGGGGGGGTTAACCCTGGAACACCCTGGGGGTGTTTAACCTGGAACACTCTCCACGTAGCGGGGGGAGGGGGTGTTGACCATGGAGCACATTCCAGATAGCGGAGCGGGTATTGACCCTGGAACACCCTCCAGGTAGTGGGAGGCTGACCCTGGGACACCCTGCACGTAGCAGGGGAGGTGTTGACCCAGGAGCACCCTCCAGGTGTGTGGGGGTTAACCCTGGAACACCCTGCAGGTAGTGGGGGTGTTGACCCTGGAACACCCTCCAGGTAGCGGTGTTTAACCTGGAACACTCTCCAGGTAGCGGGGGGCGGGGGTGTTGACCCTGGAGCACATTCCAGATAGCGGGGGGTATTGACCCTGGAACACCCTCCAGGTAGCGGAGGTTGACCCTGGAACACCCTGCACGTAGCAGGGGAGGTGTTGACCCTGGAACACCCTCCAGGTTGCGGGGGTTAACCCTGGAACACACGCCAGGTAGCGGAGGGGTGTTTACCCTGGAACACCCTCCAGGTAGTGGGGGTGTTTAACCTGGAACAATCTCCAGGTAGCCTGTAGCGGGGTGTTGACCCTGGAACACCCTCCAGGTAGTGGGGGTATTGACCCTGGAACACCCTCCAGGTAGCGGGAGGTTGACCCTGGAACACCTTGCAGGTAGCGGGGGGGGGGTTGACCCTGGAACACCCTCCAGGTAGCGGAGGGGTGTTGACCTTGGAACACCCTCCAGGTAGCGGGGCGTATTGACCCTTGAACACCCTCCAGGTAGTGGGGTATCTCTTGTGTGACATAAAGACATTCATAAGCAAATCAAAAGAGATGATGGGATCATCTTATTGACCAGCATATTCAATATAAAGGAGAAATGAAAAAGGAAATGAGGAAAGCCAAAAGAGAATATGAAGTTAAGGTTGAGAGGGAATGGAAGACCAGTCCTCAGGGGGTTCACGTACATAGGAATAACATTATGGAAAAGATAAGCCCACTTCAGTTTAACTCAGGTCGGCCCACTGCTAGTGACAAAGAAATGTGTACAGTTTTCAACATTTATTTCGTGTGTTTTTACACATGAGGACACAATATAAATCCCAGAAATCAACAATTAGATTGGCACTACTTTTCATTGGGGGTATATTGCACCGTCACCCAAGTCTTTTGTTCTCGTAGGGAGAGATTTCTGTGTGCAGATATGGAACCAATTCCTTTAGGATTTTCCAAGTGTAGATTATAATATATCTTTCTCGCCTACACTTTAGTGAGTACAAGTCAAGTGCTTCCAAGTGTTCCCGGTAATTAAGGTGTTTGATGGAACTTATATGTGCAGTAAAGACTCTCTGTAAATTCTCTAGATTTGTGATTTTACCTGCCTTGAATGGAGCTGTTAGTGTACAGCAGTATTCCAGCCTAGAGAGAACAAGTGATTTAAAAAGGATCATCACCGGCTTGGCATTTCTTGTCTTGAATGTTCCGACATTAGCACTTCTAAGTCCTTCACACTACTTTTCCGCTCTAATGTGTGGTTTGAGTTTGTAGTCTACTGTGTTCCAGCTATTATGTCCTCGAGTTTTCCGTAACAAAGTAGCCGAAATTTGTCCTCATTGAACATCATATTGCTTTCCGTTGCCCATTGGAAAATTTGGTTTATATCTGCTTGGATATTTACCGTCTCCTCAATGGATGACAGTCGAATGTAGAATCTAGTATTGTATGCAAAAGATGACACGGTGTTATGGTTTACATTCTGTTTGTCTTCCGTATCAGAGTGGTCAAGTAATTGCGAGAGGCAGGATCGACCTGCTCTAAACCCATGTTGCCCTGGATTGTACAATTGTTAGGAATCTAAGTGATTTGCGATGATGCTTTTTAGAACTCTTTCAACAAAAATTATGTTGTGGAACGATAGCGCTATTGGTCTATAATTCTTAGCTATTGCTTTGCTGCCACCTTTATGGAGTGGGGCTAAATCCGTTGTTTTTAGTGACTGTGGGATTACACCCATGTCTATGCTTCCTCTCCATAACATACTTAAGGCACACGAAAGGAGTTTCTTGCAGTTATTAATGATCACAGAGTTCCAAGAGTCTGAGCCTGGGGCTGAGTGTATGGGCTTGTTGTCAATGGCTTTATCAAAGTCCAGTAGAGTTATGGTTATGTTAAAAATTTGGAATACACTGACAGGGTTTTGAGGCTCATTCATGAAAAAATCATTTCGATTGTCGATCTTTAGACTGATTATTGGCTCGCTAAACACAGTCATATTGAGACTTCAGTATCTCACTCATATGTTTGTTGTCATCTGTGTAAGTTCCATCTTGTCTGAGCAAGAGCCCGATACAAGATGTGGTATTTGACTTGTTTTTGGCTTATGAGAAGGAATATTTTGAATTTATTTCGATTTCACTAATTGATTTTAGCTCCTCCTGTCTCTCCTGGATCCTGTATGAATCATTTAACTTAAGATCAATGTTTTTCACTTCTCTGGTCAATGTTTCCTTCCGTATTTAAGATAATCTGCCCCAGTGAGGAGCTCAGTGATTCTTAGCCATCTCTCTCCAGTTTACTTCTTCTCTTCTTTTTTTTTCTTAGGGGAATATGCCTTGAGCATACGTCATATGCCAGAAAGTTGATCATTTCAAGACACTGGTTTGGATCCGTGTTATTTAAGATATCTTCCCGACATGTTTAATTCAGGACATGGTTTACTTGATCCCAGTTGATGTTTTTGTTGTTGAATTTGGTGAAGTCACCCTCGTAGCTGTATGCATTTTGCTGGCCAGCACCCCTGTGCATGTAAGTCTGGAATTCGATTAGATTGTGATCCTAATTAATTGTTTTTGATATTGTTATGTTTTTTACCAGGTCATCATTATTTGTGATAAGGTCAAGTGTGTTTTCCAGTTTTGTTGGCTCCATTATTTGTTGGCTTAGGTTTTATTTATTGTAGAGATTCAGCAACTCATGTGTGTGTGAGACTCTTCATCTGCGCTACATCCAGGAATAGTCTCTGATATAACATTATTTGCTACATTCTTCCATTTTGTATGTCTTAGATTGAAGTCACCAAGCAGCAAGATGTTTGGGGATGGGGTTGGAAGGTTTTCCAGATAGTAATCAATTTTCAATAGCTGTTTCTTGAATTGTTGGGAAGTTACATCTGGTAGCTTGTATACAATCACAATGAGTATGTTTTGGTTCTCAATCTTTACTGTTAGAGCTTCAACTATATCATTGATGGTGTTCAGTAACTGTGCAAATGAGCGACTCTTTGACATACAGGCCAACCTCACCTTGTTGCCTGTTCTTTCTGTATCATCTAAAAAAGTTGTAACTCGTTATCCATATTTCATCATCAAGGTGGTCTTTTGCGTGGGTCTCTGTGAAGGCTGCAAACATCGCGTTTGACTCCTCTAAAAGTCCACTGATGAAAGGTATTTCGTTGTTGGTTTGTTCCTTAAGACCTTGTATATTAGCAAACATAAGAACATAAGAATGGAGGAACACTGCAGAAGGCCTACTGGCCCATACAAGGCAGGTCCTTATCAAAACCACCACTACCTAAGAATTTACTCCTGTACTCACGACACTAATCAAACCCAGCCCCTCCCACTCATATATTTGTCCAATCTCTTTTTAAAGCCACCCAAGGTCCTAGCCTCTATCACCCTACTCGGAAGATTGTATTGCGTGTATGCTGAGAGGATTTTGTTGTTGGTATCAGTAGTTGTGGTTCTGGAGGGGAAGGGGAAAGCCACTGGCTGTGCCACCAGTCCAACACGGCTCCAAGGTGGTGGAATATTTTGGTTATTTCTTTCAATTTTCTTTTTTTTCGTTTCATACCACTAAAAAATCACTGGGAGTGGGACTGTCGTAATTACTATAGTTTGTTTTATGAGGTATGTACATCCTGGTCACTTTTAAATGGTATGTGGGGCAGTTGGTGTTGTAGCATTGTTTTGTGAGGACTGATGACTGGTACATTTCAAGGTGGAAGAGTTTACAGGAGGTAGAACGACACACTCCTCTGGACAGGAGGTGACGGCAATTTTTTGGGTGTTCAAAGTTGCATGTCCCATTTGTTTTTCCCCGATATTCCATGCTTACAGCTGCCCCAAGTACAGAATTTGTAGAATTTTGTTTTTGTTAGTTAGAATTTGTGGCAGATACGTTCTCAATTTGTGTAGTTTCTAGAACTGTCAGACTCGTGTCACAGCTTCAGTGAGCAGCATGCACAAAGATGATGTCACTTTGACTGCTAGTCCGCTCACTGCAGTACGGTGTATGCTGCTACGACTCCCAGATATGACTCACTCCACGCTCGCCAGCAGTGACAGCCCCAGTGACAGTACCAGTCAAGAAATGTCCTCTGGAGTCGCTTGCCATAAGAAGTTCTGCCCAGTTGCCGAGTACTGACGACGTCTCACTCGAGGGCACCAGCAGGTTGTGCCCCAGGATGAGTGAACCCTGCAGCGACTACTACAATGACTGCTTCACCGTCACAGAGGAGACCGTACCCTGTTACGTCATAGCTCAGCTGCAACGATGTCTCCTGTACTTACCTAGTTGTGGTTGCAGGGGTCGATTCATAGCTCCTGGCCGCTACTCGGTCACTCTACCCGCTCCATAAGCTTTATCATACCTCTCCTTAAAGCTATGTATGGATCCTGCCTCCACTACATCACTTCCCAGACTATTCCACTTCCTGACAACTCTGTGACTGAAGAAATACTTCCTAACATCCCTGTGGTTCATCTGAGTCTTCAACTTCCAACTGTGACCCCTTGTTGCTGTGTCCCACCTCTGGAACATTCTGTCTCTGTCCACCTTGTCTATTCCTCTCAGTATTTTATATGTCGTTATCATATCCCCTCTATCTATCCTGTCTTCCAGTGTCGTCAGGTCGATTTCTCGTAACCTCTCCTCGTAGGACATACCCCTTAGCTCCGGGACTAGTCTTGTTGCAAACCTTAGCACTTTCTCTAGTTTCCTTACATGCTTATCTAGGTGAGGGTTTCAAACTGGCGCTGCATACTCCAGTATGGGCCTAACGTACACAGTGTACAGGGTCCTGAATGACTCCTTATTAAGATGTCGGAATGCTGTTCTTAGGTTTGTCAGGCGTCCGTATGCTGCAGCAGTTATTTGGTTGATGTGTGCCTCAGGAGATGTGCCCGGTGTTATACTCACCCTAAGATCCTTTTCCTTGGGTGAGGTTTGTAGGCTCTGGCCCCCTAAACTATACTCTGTCTGTGGTCTTCTTTGCCCTTCCCCAATCTTCATGACTTTGCACTTGGTGGGGTTAAATTCCAGGAGACAGTTGCTAGACCAGGCCTGCAGCCTGCCCAGATCCCTCTGTAGTTCTGACTGGTCCTCTTCCGATTGAATTCTTCTCATAAACTTCACATCATCTGCAAACAGGGACACTTCGGAGTCTATTCCATAAGTCATGTCGTTCACAAATACCAGAAACAGCACCGGTCCTAGGACTGATCCCTGTGGCACCCCGCTCATTACAGGCGCCCACTCTGACACCTCACCACGAACCCTGACTCGCTGTTGTCTTCCTGACAGGTATTCCCTGATCCATTGTAGTGGCTTCCCTGTTATCCTTGCTTGGTCCTCCAGCTTTTGCACTAATCTCTTGTGTGGAACTATGTCAAACGCCTTTTTACAGTCCAAGAAATTGCAATCTATCCACCCTCTCTCTCTTGTCTTACTGCCATCACCCTGTCATAGAACTCCAGTAGGTTTGTGATGCAGGATTTCACATCCCTGAAACCATGCTGGCTCTCGCTGATAAGCTCATTCCTTTCTAGGTGCACTACCACTCTTCTCCTGATAATCTTCTCCATGACATTGCATACTATACATGTCAGTGGCACTGGTCTGTAGTTTAGTGCCTCGTGTCTGTCTGCTTTTTTAAAAAATGGGACTACATTTGTTGTTTTCCATACCTAAGGTAGTCGCCTGTTTCAATAGATGTGTTGAATATTGTTGTTAGTAGTACACATAGCTCCTCTGCTCCATCTCTCAGGACCCATGGAGAAATGTTATCTGGCCCCATCGCCTTTGAGGTATCTAGCTCGCTTAGCAGCCTCTTCACTTCCTCCTCAGTTGTATGTATTGTGTCCAAAACCTGATGGTGTACCCCACCTCTCCGCCTTTCTGGAGGCCCTTCTATCTCCTCAGTGAACACTTCTTTGAATCTCATGTTGAGTTCCTCACACACTTTGCGGTCATTTCTTGTGACTTCCCCTCCTTCCTTCCTAAGCCTGATCACCTGGTCCTTGACTGTTGTTTTCCTCCTGATGTAGCTGTACAACAGCTTTGGGTCAGATTTGGCTTTCGCTGCTATGTCATTCTCGTATTGTCTTTGGGCCTCCCTTCTTACCTGTGCATATTCATTTCTGGCTCTACGACTGCTCTCCTTATTCTCCTGGGTCATTTTCTGTTATGCAGGTTTCTGCATGACATTTAAATATACGTAATATATAGCTATTGGAGAAGTGTGCCATAAATTTCATGTAATTAGAAAAAACAGTAATAATAATGTATAACCTTTAGATAAATGTAAATGATAATTTTAGAAATATGCTGTGCTTTTGGTGAATACTGTAAAGTAAGTTGAAGCTGTGAAATAAGGAAATCCAGCTAGGGATTTATTTTCCAAATGTTTGTGGTGAGGAGGTGGCGTCGCTTGGGTTACACATGTGGCAGCATGGATAGCGGGTGGCGAGACGGAGCCTGGGTTCAGCTAAGTTTGTGATGTTGTATTCCCTTTTTGTGTAGCTAACTCAAGCCATAGGCACTTTTATGGTGTACCAGTACACACCCTGGGCTCGGACATGGTCGGGGCTCGGAAGGACGAGTGTGAACTGAAGAAATAGGAGGAGATGTGTTCTGGAGGAGGGTAGCGGTGGCTGGGCCGACCCCATAGGGAGCTGTTTTGTTTTTGAAGTGACCACCCGGCCGCCTTCTCCGTCCTGTACTGTTATTGGGGATGTTTGGCTAATTGATATGTGAAGAGGTGTGTTTGGACTGTATATAGTTTAATATAAGTAAATAAAATTATATTTTCTTACCTAGGAATTTTTGGTGTTACCCTTCTGCTACCCTAACCCATTGAAGCACTAAACCACAATGGTAATATCAGCTTTGTTTATGGGGATAGACCTGGGAGGCCTAGTTTTACAGGTGTTTTGTGTAACTTTTACCCTTTGCCCTTAGACAAGGCATTAGGCCTCAGGTAAACCCCAATTTCTGCGTAACATTTGCCTTCTATACCTCTTCCATTCCATAGCACACTTGGTTTTGGCCTCCCTGCACCTTTGGGTGAACCACGGGCTCATCTTGGCTTTTTCATTATTTCTGTTACCCTTGGGTACAAACCTCTCCTCAGCTTCCTTGCATATTGTTGTCACATATTCCATCATCTCGTTTACTGACTTCCCTGCCAGTTCTCTGTCCCACTAACCTCGTGCAGGAAGTTCTTCATGCCTACGTAGTCCCCTTTCTTGTAGTTTGGCTTCATTCGTCCGGCCCTTCCTGCTTCCCCTCTCCCCACTTGTAACTCTACTATGTATCTGTCCAGACGCAGGAAGGCGTGCACTGATGCCTCCGAGGATCACTGCCCTAGACCACGAAGCACACCACCTTTTTTTTCTTCCCTCTCTGCAGGAAGTTTTTTCCCATGTCCACATGTGTTATATATAATATATATATATATATATATATATATATATATATATATATATATATATATATATATATATATATATATATATATATATATATATATATATGTTTATTCTGTGTTCTGTGCCCTGTTCCTGCGAGAGAGACACCAAGATTTTTTTTACAGCCAATCATGGTCGAGGACGACCATGGGTAGGTGGCTGAGCGAAATGTAGACTGTAAGCCTACATGCCTAGTTCCCATAGCTTTCCCTAGAGGGCAAGGCTGATGGGCATACCACTTCAAACCGCATCACCCTGCCTCTCTCTCACTCTGGCAGAGGACTTCACTCAGTAAACAGGTGTACTCAGTCCTCTCCCTCGCAGCATGGCCCCTCGGGGCCTTGAGCACTAACACACTGCCTGTGTACCCACGATCTCGCAAATAAAGTAAGAAGCCTCCGAAGCCTTATCATTGTTCCCCGCTTGCAGCAACGACGTAATTATCATAGAAAAAGCTACCACTACTACTACTTCTACTACTACTTCTACTACTACTAATACTATTACTACTACTACTGCTACTACTTCTTTTACTACTACTACTGCTACTACTACTACTGGTAGTACTACTACTACTGCTACTACTACTATTATTACTGCTACTGCTGCTGATGCTGTTGCTACTACTACTACTACTACTAATAAGAATAATTATAATAATAATAATAATAATAATAATAATAATAATAATAAGAAGGAGAAGAAGAAGAAGAAGAAGAAGGAGAAGAAGGAGAAGAAGAAGAAGAAGAAGAAGAAGAAGAAGAAGAAGAAGAAGAAGAAGAAAAGAGGAAGAAGAACTAATTTTAATGTATTATAATTATTTGTCCTTGAGACAAGATGTGAGCCAAGCACTGAGAGCGTTGTTTATATCAGTAAAGCACTTGTGGAAGCATCAAGCTGGTTGTGTGAACTAACATATTGTATCTCCTCAGAAGGTCGTGGAGAAGGACGCGTCTCCAAGATGAAATGGCTGAGGTACGATGGGATGGTAGGAGAAAGCGTGATCTACTTGGTCATCACTGCCCTCCTTGCTCTCACAATCTATCTTTTCTTCAGGAGGCTCCAGAAGGTGTGTATTTCTGTCTATGTATGTGTGTGTGTGTTAGTTACCATTTTGTCCTAGGAACATGTCGATTAGACACTAGGCCTGTTGTATGTATGTGTGTGTGTAACGAAACACTTCGAAATGTTTCGGCCCCGCCGGGAATTGAACCCGGGCCCTCCATGCGTGAAGAAAGAGCGCTAGCCACCATGCCATCGGGGCGTGTATGTGTACTCACCTAATTGTACTCACCTAATTATGGTTGCAGGGGTCGATACTCAGCTCCTGGCCCCGCCTCTTTGCTGTCCGCTACTGGGTCTCTGCTCTCCCTGCTCCATGAGCTTTATCATACCTTGTCTTAAAACTATGTATGGTTCCCACCTCCACTATATCGTTCGCTAGACTATTCCACTTCCTAACTTCTCTATGGCTGAAGAAATGCTTCCTAACATCCCTTTGACTCATCTGAGTCTTCAGCTTCCAGTTGTGTCCCCTTGTATGGGTGTGTGTGTACTCACCTAATTGTACTCAGCTAATTGTGGTTGAAGGGGTCGAGACTCAGCTCCTGGCCCCGCCTCTTCGCTGTCCGCTACTGGGTCTCTGCTCTCCCTGCTCCATGAGCTTTATCATACCTTGTCTTAAAACTATGTATGGTTCCTGCCTCCACTATATCTTTCTCTAGACTATTCCACTTCCTGACTACTCTGTGGCTGAAGAAATGTTTCCTGACATCCCTTTGACTCATCTGAGTCTTCAGCTTCCAGTTGTGTCCCCTTGTTTCTGTGTTCCCTCTCTGGAACATCCTGTCACTGTCTACCTTGTCAATTCCCCGCAGTATTTTGTATGTCGTTATCATGTCTCCTCTGACCCTTCTTTCCTCCAGTGTTGTTAGTCCTATTTCCCTCAACCCTGTGTGTGTGTGTGTGTGTACTCACCTAGTTGTACTCACCTAGTTGTGGTTGCAGGGGTCGAGTCATAGCTCCTGGCCCCGCCTCTTCACTGGCCGCTACTGGGTCACTCTCCCTGCGTCATGAGCTTTATCATACCTCTGCTTAAAGCTATGTATTAAGCCTGCCTCGACTACATCGCTTCCTAAATTATTCCACTTCCCGACCACTCTGTGACTGAAGAAATACTTCCTAACATCTCTGTGATTCCTCTGAGTCTTCAGCTTCCAACTGTGTCCCCTTGTTGCTGTGTCCCATCTCTGGAACATTCTGTCTCTGTCCACTTTGTCAATTCCTCTCAGTATCTTATATGTTGTTATCATATCATCCCTATCTCTCCTGTCCTCCAGTGTCGTCAGGTCGATTTCCCTTAACCTCTCCTCATAGGACATACCCCTTAACTCCGGGACTAGTCTTGTTGCAAACCTTTGCACTTTCTCGAGCTTCTTCACGTGCTTGGCTAGGTGTGGGTTCCAAACTGGTGCTGCATACTCCAATATGGGCCTAACGTACACAGTGTACAGGGTCCTGAATGATTCTTTATTAAGATGTCGGAATGCTGTTCTTAGGTTTGTTAGGCGCCCATATGCTGCAGCAGTTATTTGGTTGATGTGCGCGTCAGGAGATGTTCCTGGTGTTATACTCACCCCAAGATCTTTTTCGTTGACTGAGGTTTGCAGTCTCTGGCCCCCTAGACTGTACTCCGTCTGCGGTCTTCTTTGCCCTTCCCCAATCTTGTTAAGTCTAACTTCTTGGCTGCTTACTTTGGGCAGTAGAATGGTAGCGTAGGTGCAGAGATACGGCCGATGACTAGACTCAGTTTATTAATGGCAAGGTGTAGGTGTACACGGGGACAGAGCGTGAGGGGACCGGGAGCCAGTTCGTAGGGGGAGATGCTGCTTCAGTGAGGTAGGCCGTGTAAGTGAGGTAGAAGCATGGCTGACCAGCCCGACCTTGATAGGCCTATAGAGGGCAGCACCATAGTGCCGCACAGTTTGAAACAGCCTCTGGACAGGCTGTTTACATCCGCTCGGCCACCTACCGCGTGTCGTCTCGACACGACAATACTGGAGGGCACAAAGGTGTAAACAAGCAAGCAAGGTTACCCAGGGGAAACTGGCTTCCGGTCACCTGACATTTACAACAGGAAATTGCCGGTGCAGGCCGAAAAAAAACTCTCCCCCTACGTGAGTCGGGGAAGAGAAAATCGGCCTACCCGTACAGCTGGACAGAGGACAGAACAAGCCAATGCTGACACAGGAACTAGAGTCTTCTATATACAGGTTGTCCACAGGGCCAGACGTCAACTTGACTGCACATCCATGAGCGCTGTAGCATCCTCACATCTGCAAACAATGACTGACAGTAGCATTTCCTAAGGTGTGACATTTAACTCAAAAAGGCGATATTGCCCTTGCCTTTATACAGGCTTTACAAGACACACTGGATGCACATACTCACAATAACATTATTTCCATGGAATTCATTATACTACGGGTACCCTCTAAGAATAAATTTTACGTACATTTTCCTCAAACCCTACCAATATCCAGGCTTAAAGCCCCTAACATCGAAAGCCCACACCCACCTACACTCCTCATGACTCGTCCAAACCATTCCCGTACCCCCGCCTAAATCTTCACAAAATACACCGCATGGTACGACGTATCCAAAAGCCCACATCTCAAACAAGTACCCTCACTGCTAAACCCATTAAAAACAATTGCACTTTAGAAGCCAAGATTCCATGTAGGAATCGAAAACCGTCTCCCTAACCCTCGCCCTCAGCCTCAACTTCCGGAAACCTACCCAAGTCGCCCGCCAATTATACTTTGGGTACTCTGCTACCCCTTGCACTATACCCCGCCTCCCCCAAGCTTGTCCAAACCCCCACCCGAAAACCCCTTGGCTCTCTGACAACTAGTAAAACCCTCAACATTGCCTCACATAAACTCAGGTCACGTCCACTCCACCACCTCCGTACCTCACGCATGACCACTCCCACCCGCTTACCCCCACCCTCCCTCCTCCACATATCTCTGCTTTACATATATTCCTATAAGCCTCCTATGTAAGGGTATCAACCCCAAACCTCCCTTACTAACCGGCGTCATGACAACCTCCTTATTAAGCCAATGTCTACTAAAACCCCATATATACCGCAACACTCTCCGCTGTAATAATTCAACATCTCTCCCCACGAGTGGGTAAACCCTTGCCACATGCCACAATTTACTATACAGTAAAACATTCACTACCATAACCTCTGCATTAACGTCACATCTCCCGGTCTCCATCCACTCATTCGCTCGATTGTCGCCGTTCCCACCTTAGAAGAATTTTCAACCCTCGCCCTACTCGTATCATTACAATAAATTATCCCACAAATTTTCAAGCACTCATCGACATGCCAACCATACCTATTCCACAAGTCCCCGCCCACTCACGTCCCCACCTCTAACAATTTAGATTTCACCCTGTTAATCCGCATCCCTGTAGCTGCCCCAAAAACACTTATAATCCTCCCTATAGCATCTAACCCTCCCACCCACCTACGAGAATTGTTGTGTCATCAACATAACCCACTATTCCAGATGCACAACCAGGTACCTGACCCTCCTTCCCTACCCCTTCGATACTAACCTATAAAAAGGATCCTGTAAGCATGCAAACAGAATTTGCGACAAAGGGCACCCTGTCGCAAACCCCGCTTCATGTCCACCACGTTTCCCACCCTTCCATTCAATTGAACCCGCACCAAAGCCCCTCATACAACGTTTGCACCCAACCCACTACTTCATTCCCAAAACCCTGCTTACGAAGAATGTCAAATAACATATTCCTATCCACACTGTCATAAGCCGTTTCCCAATCTAGCCCTAAAACCCCACCCCCTCTCGACCCTCGATGAATGACCTAATCCTACCATGCCCATTCCCCATACACCTCCCCGGTATCCCATACTGACCACGTTCTATGATAGAATCCAAAACCTTTTAACCCTATTACCCAAAATCCGTGCAAAGATTTTGTAATCTGCACATAAAAGTGTTATAGCTCTGTAATCCCTAATCGTTTCCACCACTTTCCCTTAGGCACTAAAACCACAACTCCAGTGCGCTGATCCTCCCCCATATACCGTACTTCCTTCAAACGATTGAAAACTTTCGTCAAACATTCCTTCAACACTCCCCAATGTTGAACATAAAAATCACTAGGTAATCCATCGACTCCCGGCGCTTTACCCATCTGCATCCCCTTCATTGCGAACCACACTTCCTCCTCAGTTATACTACCCTCCATCCCTTTCCTCTCCTCCTCACTAATCCCTACCTGTATACCTCCAAAACTTCCTCTTCGCCTCCACCTCCTCCAACCTACGGTCTAGATACCGCCGAAACCAAACATCCACAAACCCGCTCATACCCTCTGTCGACCTCAGTACCTGTCCCTCCATATACCCACCCAACTCCCGTGTACCTTCAATGACGTCATCGTCATACCCTGCCTCCTCTTTCGAAAAACACGCAAGACAGTCAAAGACGGTTTGTCCCCCCGTAGCACATCCTCAATACCTGCCCTCACTCTGATAGCCTGGAATCTCTCATTCTGTATATCCTTCAACTGGCCCCTCAAAACCTCTATGTCCTCCAGCGAGTAACCCGCCCCCACATAACAATCCGCAACTGCCCTCCAAATACCTCTGCAGGCCATAACGCATTCGCGCCTGCTCTCTACCTTCACGTTTATAAAAATCCTGAATACCCACTTTCGCCACTCCATTCCACCAACCCACCACCTCTTCCCGGTCCTTCCCATCATTCCACATCCCCTCCCACCACTCCTCAAAACTCCTCCTACACTGTTCCCCTGCAATAAGCCCACGTTAAGCTTCCAATAACTAGCATACGTTCTAACAGCTCCCTCCCATCCCAACACTGCCAACACACCCTGTGATCGGAAAACCCAACATCAACGCAATCCACGCCTTCCACTATAACATCCTCGACACATACACACGATCGAGTCTTGCAGCATAGCCCCTACATATGAACGTATGTTCTATATGCCACCCACCGCCCCTACCACATCTCTGACTCCTGCCGCACCCAAACATCACGCAAAACCCCCAACTCACACCCCGCCCTCTCGGTTCCACATCCCTCTTCCTAATCACACAATTCCAATCCCCTGCGACAATAGTCACAACCGGCAACCCACGTAAGAAATATATCAACTCCTCTCTCACAAATTCTTCCTTAGTTTTTCTACAACTTATAGCCGGCATATAAACTCCCACTATACACACTCTGACATTCCCCCATAAACCCTCAACCCTTACCACCCTCCCCCCCCCTCTTCCCAAGCCAACAACCGAAAGGGACTGGTCACACGTATACCTATAGCCACCCCTCCCTTGAAACTACCCGCATAAACTGTAAATCCACTTAACGTCAAATCTCTCCCCATCCTATAATTATGCTCTTGCAATATACACACATCCACATTTAAACGTCTTAATGTCACCTCTACCCATTTACGTTTGACCTCCGCTCGGAGGCCATTTACATTCATCGTTAAACACCTGAAAAGAACGCAGTGGGCTTTCCTCTACTTTTCAACTTCCTCGTCACTACCGACTTTCCCTTACTAATGCTCTCTTCCTCTACTGACACTCCCAGTACTTGCCTGTCTGCTTTCATGTCCCTCATCCCCTCTCTACCCTTGACACTCCCCCCTCCCCCTTTTGCCACCTCCACCCAGGCCTTCTTGCACACCTGTTGCCCAGGTGTTAGGACATCGTCCTCAACTAGACCACTATGCCTTTTCCTGGAGTCCCCTGTAGCCTCCATAGTCTCACAATCCTCTCCCCTGTGCACTTCTACACCAACCTCCTGGACCTGAAGGCCAGGCCCACTCTCTGAGACGCCCATCACACTCGTCTCACTCTCGTCCCTCCTCACCTCTGATCCTAAGTCCTCCACACCATGCTGTGTGCCCTCACACACAGGACTGTCCAACAACAGTGGAAAATCCTCCAAAAGCGGCTCAGACAAAACCAAGTTCACACCTTCCGGCAGAGCCACTTCCTCCGTCTCCGCTGTCTCGCCATCCTGGGTCACCTGTGACAACGTTAGTACACGCTCATCCTGCTTATCAACAATGTCACTCCATTGTCCACTTGGCACCATGCTCATATTCTCGCGTGGCGACTCATCCATAGCATCCACGACCACCACTTCATCCTTCCTCATACCATCAGCAGCTCCATGTCTCTGTTGGCCCATCCGACGATCACATGCCGCCGCCACATGTCCAGGTAATCCACACAGGCGACACGTTCGAACTTGGCCTGCGTAAGTCACATAGACCTGCTGCCGGAACTCCTCCATCATGACGTATGAAGGTATCTGACGTTTGAGCGTCATTTTCAAAGAAAATGAACCTTCTTGCAGCCCGGCATAAGTCCCCTGTGCCCACCGGCCCACCGTGGCTGCATGGACGTCACCAAATTGACTGAAGACGTTTCGCACATCAAACTCCAACGCTTCAAACGGCACGTTTCG
This sequence comes from Cherax destructor, assembly GCA_009830355.1. Taxonomy (NCBI): domain Eukaryota; kingdom Metazoa; phylum Arthropoda; class Malacostraca; order Decapoda; family Parastacidae; genus Cherax; species Cherax destructor. The sequence continues at coordinate 25,212 of WNWK01007002.1, forward strand.
GACTCGTATATAAGTGTAGTACCGTGACACATCTCGAAGCCGTACCTCTAATCCCGTGTTGACGACAATCCTCTTCTCCTGATACGTGTCAACCACTCGCTCATATGCGCTGGCCACTGCAAACTTGACAAAAATCCTCGACGAACCGTTGAGAGATATCCCAAATAATTCTTCAATGGATATCCCTAAAGAATCCCTCAAAATAGCTGGGAGGAGAACATCTGCGTTGCTTGGGTAAATCGCGCCCTGCAACACTTCAATACAGACAGTATTGACACGTCGTCTGTAGCGCTCCACCATGTTGATGAAAACTACCAGTTCTCAACTCCACCGCTAGGGACCAGAAACAAGCACACCCGCACTCCGCAAAGGCTGGGCAGCGAATGACTGGAATCAAACCTGGTCGTCCTTCAGTGTGAGAGCTGAGCACGCTACAAAACTAGCTACTGCTAAATATGTACTCTCAGTATAAACATACAAACATTCATACATACAAACATGAATACATAAAAAATATACATGCATACTTACACTCGAAAAAAATGTTTAATTGTGTTTAGTATTTAATTATTGTAAAATTATCTAAAATATATTTAGTTGGATTAGGCTAAATTAAATTGCACTTGTTAAAATAAGGTTAGGTAAGTTTTCTAACGTTCTTTTGGTACAAAATTATTCAATTTTACATTAACATAAAGGAAAAATATATATCTTTAAACGTATAAGAGAAAATTTTAGAAAGGACTTAGTTTTAAATGAGTTCTTGCTAATTGACCAGTTTTACCTATTAAAGATATATATTTTTTTAATTTATGTTAGTGTAAAAATCTCTAATTTTGTACCAAAAGAACCTTAGAAAACTCACCTCCCGTCTTAAACCAATAACCCAGCTAGTCAGGTCAGGTCACATCCACTCAAGGAAGGAGCACGGTATCAGACCTATTAGCACAGACTAGTCAGGTCCAACTCACACCCACCTCATGTATTTATCCAACCTGTTTTTAAAACTACACAACGTCTTAGACTCAATGACGGTACTCGGGAATTTGTTCCACTCATCCACAACTCTATTACCAAACCAGTGCTTTCCTATATCCTTCCTGAATCTGAATTTTTCCAACTTGAAACCATTGCTGCGAGTCCTGTCTTGGCTAGATATTTTTAGCACGCTATTTACATTCCCTTTATTTATTCCTGTTTTCCAATTATACACCTCAATCATATCCCCCCTAATTTTATGTCTTTCTAGAGAGTGCAGATTCAAGGCCCTCAGTCTATCCTCATAGGGAAGATTTCTGATCCATGGGATCAACTTTGTCATCCTCCTTTGTATGTTTTCCAGAGCATTTATATCCATTCTGTAATACGGTGACCAGAACAAGGACGCCCACCAAAGCTGTGAAGCGACGTGGGACGCTCGTGGAGCAACTTTGGCAGCCTTGCCTTCCCAGCTGGTCGCTACGGTTTCACCGTGTCTTGTGCTTGCATTCGCCTCATTGCACATAGTAGTTGTAAATACTGTACATAGGCTATATACACTGTAATAGCCAGCTTATTTTGGTGAAGGAAAACAATCAATTATTCTCCCTGCTTCCGTTTTGCTCATTACTAATTGATTATAGTGCTACGGCAAGGTGTTTAGGCCAGTGACTGTAATAGTGGTCATTGTCAGTATTCTATTCCGTGTATAGATGGTACTTGTCTGAACAAAACTATGGTATCTTGGTACAAGTGATGTCTTCTACAACGTTCTTGCTAACAAAACTGTTTAGCATGACCTGTTGTCACTAGTGGGTCCCACCTACTTGTGATCTCTCCAAGCTGCAGTTCAAGTCTCTGGCCTCATGTCTTGGCTTTAAACTAAGGTACTGACCACCTGTTGAGGGACTGATTACCTCAAAATTATCTCTGATTGAAGGACTGATTACCTCAAAATTATCTCTGATTGAAGGACTGATTACCTCAAAATTACCTCTACAGTATTACCTCATCAGTATTCAACTGATGAGGCTTCCTGCACAAGCGAATCGTCTTGTCATTAAAGATACCTAAGTGTTGCACACTTAATTAATGGCTTGTGTGCATGTATATATATATATATATATATATATATATATATATATATATATATATATATATATATATATATATATATATATATATATATATATATATATAATATATATATATATAATATATAATATATATATATATAATATATATATAATATATATATATATAATATATAATATATATATATATAATATATAATATATATATTATATAATATATATATATATATATATATATATAATATATATATATATATATATATAAAATATATATATATATATATATATATATATATATATATATATATATATATATATATATATATATATATATATATATATATAACAGAACAAAGTGGTTTTAAGCAACCTTTACGTCTTAACCCATTTGCCTCTGGGAAGTGAATAATTGTAAAAGTTTCTTTTTAAAGTCACCCTGAGACACCCTGCCTCGGGGGGAGATAACCAGCGCGTTAAAAAAATATTTATTGATTTACTACTTTTAGTGAAGCTCTGTCTCTAAGGGCACAATAAAAGATGTAACTTTTTTTTAATGTACTGCTTATGAGAGAAGCATTGTGTTAATTTAATTTTAACTGATATGTTTTACTCACCGTCTTTTCTGGACTCTGATACATTAAGTTGTAGTTGAATGTTTATTATTTATCCAGCCAGTAATTCTTTTCCTGCATAAGAAAGGTAACGTTTAAGTAATTCTGAGAGTCGTCGTAATTTATGGTATATGGAGCGTTTGATAGTTATATTTATACTAGAGTTTTATCATTCGTGAATGCAAGCTATCTTTTTTAATTGTTTGGTTTCACAATTTAATGGCAGAAGGCTGATTTACTTCATCATAAGGGCAAGAAGAAATTTTTGCTTGAGGATATAATCTAGGATTAAGCAATTATAAACCAATAACTAACTTTGCTACTGACAAACACACGCTCACACATGACTAAATGAGAGGACGACTCATTCAGTGTTCCATCTCCTGTCTCCCTTCTCTGGTTTTTCCACGCTTGACCTCCTCACTGCCTCCCTCCCTTGTCCACCCTCACGAAGGTTAAACAATGACGGGGATACAAGTGAGAGTGAACGAACAAGACGTGAGAGGCAGTTAATGAGGCAAAGATTTACATACCGATTGCTTCCCACCCAGGTACGTTGACCCACCCAGGTACGTTGACCCACCCAGGTACGTTGACCCACCCAGGTACGGTGACCCACCCAGGTACGGTGACCCACCCAGGTACGGTGAACCACTCATGCACGGTCACTACTAAGACGTGGTAACCACCCACACGTATACATTTTTAGTGACTCACGACTCTTTGGAGTAAAGCCATGGATGTGTAGAAGCTTCAGAGATTTGTGCAAAGGGAACAAAGAAAACATGCATTATGTGGTTAACATTTTTCCATGTTGAGATTTGGCCGTGAAAATAGAAAAATGTATTAAATAACTATCAGTTCCTGTTGTATACACTTCAATGATATTTTAAACTGCTCTTTGATAAACATGCATTCCTAGAAAAGTGATGATATGAAGAATGTTATGACTCAATGGGAAATATTAAGAATGTCATGACTCGGTGGGATACATGTTTGTATTTTAACCTGTATTGTATTTAATACGATTTACTTGGTGTTATTGTCGTAATAAAATATTAAATAATCAAGGCTTGTAGCCAAAGAACAGTGGATGTTGTAACCATTATTAAAGTAATAACCTCTAAGTTTTATTACCGTTTTTGCTTACGGTCTTTTCTTGATGAATTTTCCTTGTAGGGATTGATGTTTCGGAAAGCCAGCAGAGTCTTACCTGTTTTCAAGATTATTACGAACACTGGTAATGTCTTCTGCACCTGTTGCATCTGTTCATAAATAAATCAGCAAACTCTCACCTAGGCAGCGCAGGGACAAAGCAAAACAGCAGAGATAAAATCTTAATCCGTGTATTCCTTCACCAAATATCACCAAAAGTATTTACGCTGTTTAAAGTGAATATTTAAAAGATAGTATATACGAACAAGAGCCACAGAGTTGGCAGGATTTCACGTGATTAGATGATGAACCAGGAATTAGCATAACTTTGGGACCCTGACTGTTATACTCTTAATTGTTGGCTCACTTGTCGGGAGGGCATGCCATAATGGGTGTCTGACATAGGTTGAATAAATTGTAACATACTCTTCGCATGCCACGAAGATGACGGGGTGGGTATTGAGAACTTTCAAAACAAGGGAAATAATGCCGATGGTGACACTCTTCAAATCGCTAGTGCTCCCTCACTTAGAATACTGCTCAGTGCTGACGGCCCCGTTCAGGGCAGGAGAAATATCAGAGCTGGAACAAATTCAGAGATCGTTTACGGCTCACATTGAGCCATTGAAACATCTAAATTATTGGGAACGCCTTCAAGTCTTGAACATGTACTCATTGGAGCGGAGGAGAGAGAGATATGATAATATATACCTGGAAAGTACTTGAGGGCCTGGTCCCAAATCTGCACACTGCCATAACAACATACTGGAGTGAGAGATATGGGGAGAAGTGTAAAATAAACCCAGTGAGGAGCAGGGGTGCGGTGGGGACAATACGGGAGCACTGTATTAACATCCGGAGTCCCAGACTATTCAACATCTTACCAGAAGATATCCGAAACACGGCTGGAACCAGTGTAGAAGCCTTCAAGAGGAAACTGGACAAGTATCTTCACCAGGTGCCAGATCAACCAGGCGGTGATGGATATGTGGGGCAGCGGGCCTCCAGCAGCAACAGCCTGGTTGACCAGGCAAGCACCAGACGAGCCTGGCCCATGGCCGGGCTCAGAGAGTAGATAAACTCTCGAAACTCTTCAAAGGTATATCAAAGGTAAGGTAAGGCCATGAGCCTTATAAAGTTTTCCTTTATACACCTTTATATTTACTGCTAGTCCCATATGAAACCTACTTTGCTAGTATGTTCAGATTACTTTTGTAAGATAAAAATTTAGGAACATAAGAAAGAAGGAACACTGCAGAAGGCCTACTGACCCATGCGAGGCACGTCCATGTCGCTCCCCGGCTTAGACCTGACTACCTGGAGTTAACCCTCTCCAGGTAAACTCCAGGTAGTCAGGTCACTTCCACTTAAGGAGCACAGCATAAGACCTAGTAGCACCCACACCCACTCATGTATTTATCTAACCTATTTTTAAAACTACACAACGTCTTAGCATCTATGACGGTACTCGGGAGTTTGTTCCACTCATCCACAACTCTATTACCAAACCAGTGCTTTCCTATATCCTTCCTGAATCTGAACTTTTCCAACTTGAAACCATTGTTGCGAGTCCTGTCTTGGCTGGATATTTTCAGCAGGCTATTTACATCCCCTTTATTTATTCCTGTTTTCCATTTATACAAATCAATCATATCGTTAATTACTAGGTAGGCTTATAGTGTTTCGCTACTCTTCACGTCCGTGCTGCATCTTACTGTTCCCTCCGTCCTTGTTCCCACAAGTCAAGTTTACTCCTTCAAAAGCTCACTTACCTATTACAACCATACATTCACTCTTGAACACACAAAATCTCATGCTATATGTCATGTACAATGATGGTACTAAATGCTTAGTGGCGAATATGCAGCTATTTGTCAAGCAAGAGTAATCCAAGTACATTGACTGGAGTCGGTCTTTATTTTCAGAGTAGTATGCGGCTGTCACTGCTATCATACACGTTGCAGCTGTCACTGTCATCATACACGTTGCAGCTGTCACTGCCAGCATACACGTTGCAGCTGTCACTGCCATCATACACGTTGCAGCTGTCACTGCTATCATACACGTTGTATCTATCACTGCCATCATACACGTTGCAGCTGTCACTGCCATCATACACGCTGCAGCTGTCACTGCCATCATACACGCTGCAGCTGTCACTGTCATCATACACGTTGCGCTGTCCTGCCCATCATACACGTTGCAGCTGTCATTGCCATCATCACCTTGCAGCTGTCACTGCTATCATACACGTTGAGGTCACTGTCATCATACAGTTTTCAGCAGTACTGCCATCATACGTTTCAGCTTGTACTGCCATCATAGCATGCGAGCTGTCACTGCATCATACACGTTGCAGCTGTCACTGCATCATACACGTTGCAGCTGTCACTGCCATCATACACGTTGCAGCTGTCACTGCCATCATACACGTTGCAGCTGTCACTGCCATCATACACGTTGCAGCTGTCACTGCCATCATACACGTTGCAGCTGTCACTGCCATCATACACGTTGCAGCTGTCACTGCCATCATACACGTTGCAGCTGTCACTGCCATCATACACGTTGCAGCTGTCACTGCCATCATACACGTTGCAGCTGTCACTGCCATCATACACGTTGCAGCTGTCACTGCCATCATACACGTTGCAGCTGTCACTGCCATCATACACGTTGCAGCTGTCACTGCCATCATACACGTTCAGCTACGTTCATGCAGCTGTCACGCCATCATACACGTTGCAGCTGTCACTGCCATCATACACGTTGCAGCTGTCACTGCCATCATACACGTTGCAGCTGTCACTGCCATCATACACGTTGCAGCTGTCACTGCCATCATACACGTTGCACTGTCACTGCCATCATACACGTTCAACTGTCTGCCATCATACACTTCAGCTTTACCACTTCTCATACGTCCTGTTGAAACAATCTAATTGTCATATGTCCTTAAAACAAAACGTTGTTGTTGTTTTTTTTACCTGTTAACGCCGATGAAATGTGCAGGGAACTAGCAGTTTCAGCCCCTTGGTCAGCTGTTAACTTATTCTCGACAGTGATATTCCTTTCTGAGACTATTTGTCAGTGCTCTCTCAGCAGTGCACAAAGCGCTGGTAGCAACGCTGGTCCGAACTGGAACTTGATTTCCATCAAGACACAACTGGAATTTTGGTCATCTTTCTACCACTGTCGGGGTTTGGGAAGCTACTCTCTCACGACTAACTACTTGAATAAACGACTACACACAGATACTACACAGAGTAATAACAAGCACCAGTCAAGGAAGAGTGTTAAGTCACACTGTCGGTAAGAGACTGTCCTCTCTCAGTCAGCAAGCAAGATTCACATCTTACATCTACAGCGTCCTAACACAACAACTGATTTTGTAGACTGTTTAGTATCTTGCACACGTTCTTGTTAACAAACTAACATTAATACTAATTTCCACCTCAAACCTTCACACACCCATAACCTCCACACCCCATCAATCCTCGCTCCCCCCTTTCTTGCTCACTCCCTCTTCCTCGCTCCACCCCCTTCCTCACTCCCTCTTCCTTACTCCCCCTTCCTCTCACCCCCTCCCTCGCTTCACCCCCTTCCTCGCTCCACCCCCTTCCTCCCCCTTCCTCGCTCCACCCCCTTCCTCCCCCTTCCTCGCTCCACCCCCCTCCTCGCACCCCCACAGCGTGGTATGACCCACACTGCACATTGTTATATTTCTATTTTCCTTATTTACTTGTGAATATTTGTGTGCTGTTTTCTTTGTCAATGTTCGTAGTTACCTCTGTTCTATTCTTTGTATATTCATTTCTATACTTCTTTCAGTCATTCCTTGTTCTGTCTTATACCTACATTATATACTGTGAGCTGCACTTTTTTTAATCACTGTTCTCTATTTTCTCTATCTTTTCATAACCACATCAGTTTTTTATAATATTTTCTGTATTTATCTGTTCATATTTCTTTTCGTGCTCATATTGTTCTAATTTTATACTTGGATATCATTTCATATATTCACTTGCATGTGGTAACAGTTTCTTCAACATTTTAGTGGTATTTATGTTTGCAAAACCAGTCATTGCGTTGTTCAAGTTCTTTATTTATCCCAGTGTGTCATTATTTCAAGAAATATTATTGTTAATTTTATTTACATTTGAAACTGTGGCTTGGTTGTATATCTTGAGTCTCTTAGTTTACCACTTAATATATCTGATGAATTGTAATTGCAACCAAGCCAGGGGACTAGTGAGGAAGAAGAGGAGGGTATAAATTGACCCAGCCAACTACAGCGAGGCCAGGGAGAGAAGACTCTTGTAACTACAACGTGGCCAGGGAGAGAAGACTCTTGTAACTACAACGTGGCCAGGGAGAGAAGACTCTTGTAACTACAACGTGATCAGGGAGAGAAGACTCTTGTAACTACAACGTGGTCAGGGAGAGAAGACTTGTAACTACAACGTGGTCAGGGAGAGAAGACTCTTGTAACTACAACGTGGCCAGGGAGAGAAGACTCTTGTAACTACAACGTGGCCAGGGAGAGAAGACTCTTGTAACTACAACGTGGCCAGGGAGAGAAGACTCTTGTAACTACAACGTGATCAGGGAGAAGACTCTTGTAACTACAACGTGGTCAGGAGAGAAGACTTGTAACTACAACGTGGTCAGGGAGAAGACTCTTGTAACTACAACGTGGTCAGTGAGAGAAGACTTGTAACTACAACGTGGTCAGGGAGAGAAGACTCTTGTAACTACAACGTGGTCAGGGAGAGAAGACTTGTAACTACAACGTGGTCAGGGAGAGAAGACTCTTGTAACTACAACGTGGTCAGGGAGAGAAGACTCTTGTAACTACAACGTGGTCAGGGAGAGAAGACTCTTGTAACTACAACGTGGTCAGGGAGAAAGACTCTTGTAACTACAACGTGGTCAGGGAGAGAAGACTCTTGTAACTACAACGTGGTCAGGGAGAGAAGACTCTTGTAACTACAACGTGGTCAGGGAGAGAAGACTCTTGTAACTACAACGTGGTCAGGGAGAGAAGACTCTTGTAACTACAACGTGGTCAGGGAGAGAAGACTCTTGTAACTACAACGTGGTCAGGAGAGAAGACTCTTGTAACTACAACGTGGTCAGGAGAGAAGACTTGTAACTACAACGTGGTCAGGAGAGAAGACTCTTGTAACTACAACGTGGTCAGGGAGAGAAGACTCTTGTAACTACAACGTGGTCAGGGAGAGAAGACTCTTGTAACTACAACGTGGTCAGGGAGAGAAGACTCTTGTAACTACAACGTGGTCAGGGAGAGAAGACTCTTGTAACTACAACGTGGTCAGGGAGAGAAGACTCTTGTAACTACAACGTGGTCAGGAGAGAAGACTCTTGTAACTACAACGTGGTCAGGGAGAGAAGACTCTTGTAACTACAACGTGGTCAGGAGAGAAGACTCTTGTAACTACAACGTGGTCAGGAGAGAAGACTCTTGTAACTACAACGTGGTCAGGGAGAGAAGACTCTTGTAACTACAACGTGGTCAGGAGAGAAGACTCTTGTAACTACAACGTGGTCAGGGAGAGAAGACTCTTGTAACTACAACGTGGTCAGGAGAGAAGACTCTTGTAACTACAACGTGGTCAGGAGAGAAGACTCTTGTAACTACAACGTGGTCAGGAGAGAAGACTCTTGTAACTACAACGTGGTCAGGAGAGAAGACTCTTGTAACTACAACGTGGTCAGGAGAGAAGACTCTTGTAACTACAACGTGGTCAGGAGAGAAGACTCTTGTAACTACAACGTGGTCAGGAGAAAGACTCTTGTAACTACAACGTGGTCAGGGAGAGAAGACTCTTGTAACTACAACGTGGTCAGGAGAAAGACTCTTGTAACTACAACGTGGTCAGGAGAGAAGACTCTTGTAACTACAACGTGGTCAGGGAGAAGACTCTTGTAACTACAACGTGGTCAGGAGAGAAGACTCTTGTAACTACAACGTGGTCAGGGAGAAGACTCTTGTAACTACAACGTGGTCAGGGAGAAGACTCTTGTAACTACAACGTGGTCAGGAGAAGACTCTTGTAACTACAACGTGGTCAGGAGAGAAGACTCTTGTAACTACAACGTGGTCAGGGAGAGAAGACTCTTGTAACTACAACGTGGTCAGGAGAGAAGACTCTTGTAACTACAACGTGGTCAGGAGAGAAGACTCAGACTACACGTGGTCAGGACCAGAAGACTCGAGGTAACTACAACGGGTCAGGGATAGAAGACTCAGACTGGACCGTAGGAAGGACGTATCAAACCCTCGCCAGTGAATACACCAGTATCAAACCAGGACCACCAGTATCAAACCAGGACCACCAGTATCAACACCAGGACCACCAGTATCAACACCAGGACCACCAGTATCAACACCAGGACCACCAGTATCAACACCAGGACCACCAGTATCAAACAACCCAGTACCAGCCAGTATCAACACCAGGACCACCAGTATCAACACCAGGACCACCAGTATCAACACCAGGACCACCAGTATCAACACCAGGACCACCAGTATCAACACCAGGACCACCAGTATCAAGACCAGTACCACCAGTATCAAGACCAGGACCACCAGCCCCACCAGTATCAATGCCAGGACCACCAATATCAACACCAGGACCACCAGCCCCACTAGTATCAACACCAAGAATACCAGTATCAACACCATGTTGTTTGTTTACATATTTCTTAATAGTATGTGTCTGCAGCATTCTGCTAGTGCCATTCAGTTCATTCAAAACACTGTTCCGAATCCGTTACTGTAAGTATTTTTTGAGTATATTTCAGTAAGGTCATAGTTTATTTCATCACAGTTAGTGTTTTAATCCTTGAAATTGAATTTGTTGAATACACACTCATGACTGTCGGTATTTTGCAGCGTGAATTAAGGTCTGAACTTCAATTAAATAATGGTCTGAATTTGCTGTCTGACACACTTTTGTTCCACGCTTGAGCCATATTGTTTGCCAGTCTTTGTGATATTGTTCACCTTCACTCCCTCTTGATATCTATATTACAGTTTTTGGCTGCATTCTTCTATTTATATATCTTAAGTTATCCAGAAAAAGATTTTTTTAGAGCTGGGCGTAAAAGACTTTAATGTAACTATTCCATTTTCAGTAGTTGATCATTGAACTGATGGGAAGTTGTGTCTGGTGGTTGATATACAAGTGAAATAGCGAGATTCTGATTTTCAATTTTTACAGGCAAGACTTCAATTGTATTATTTGTGGTTTACATAGCTATGAACTGGGGAGTCACTGCTCGTGTGGCACCGCGATCCCAGACCAGACTTCTCAGTTGCTGGCTCCATGTATAGGACTGCGTGCCAGCCACAAGCAGTCTCGTTTGCACAACAGTTTCTGATCAGGAACTGACTTAAGTAACTGACCAATTTTCCTTTGGAATACAGTCAGAGGTTTGATGGTAATTCCCTTTATGAACGAAGATAAGGAAGCTGAACAAGTTTTGGATCCCTCCCCCTTACTGAGTTTTTTCTCCGTATCTATCGCACACCTGCTTTTCATTGGAGCTGTTTTGCTGTTTGCCAAATATCTTGCCTTCATATGAAGTGAATTCAAGGGGCAAGTTTGTGAGCAGTCACTTCAGACATTTCCATGTGAAGATTGTGATGCATTTATGTTGCCTACATTCAAAACATTCCTTGTAGATAAGATGTTTGACTGAATTCATACGAGCAATTTTCTAGCTCCTCACGTTTCGTTATTCTGCCTTTCATCTTCCTTGAGGTTACGATTGTTACATTGTTGTGATCATTGAAAGTGAGATTTCCCTATCATTGTTACTACCAAGTCTCTCGTTGATCCTCCACGCTGTCATTGTTACTACCAAGTCTCTCGTTGATCCTCCACGCTGTCATTGTTACTACCAAGTCTCTCGTTGATCCTCCACGCTGTCATTGTTACTACCAAGTCTCTCGTTGATCCGCCACGCTGTCATTGTTACTACCAAGTCTCTCGTTGATCCTCCACGCTGTCATTGTTACTACCAAGTCTCTCGTTGATCCTCCACGCTGTCATTGTTACTACCAAGTCTCTCGTTGATCCGCCACGCTGTCATTGTTACTACCAAGTCTCTCGTTGATCCTCCACGCTGTCATTGTTACTACCAAGTCTCTCGTTGATCCTCCACGCTGTCATTGTTACTACCAAGTCTCTCGTTGATCCTCCACGCTGTCATTGTTACTACCAAGTCTCTCGTTGATCCTCCACGCTATCATTGTTACTACCAAGTCTCTCGTTGATCCTCCACGCTGTCATTGTTACTACCAAGTCTCTCGTTGATCCTCCACGCTGTCATTGTTACTATCAAGTCTCTCGTTGATCCTCCACGCTGTCATTGTTACTACCAAGTCTCTCGTTGATCCTCCACGCTGTCATTGTTACTATGAAGTAACTCGTTGATCCTCCACACTGTCATTGTTACTACCAAGTAACTCGTTGATCCTCCACGCTGTCATTGTTACTACCAAGTCTCTCGTTGATCCTCCACGCTGTCATTGTTACTACCAAGTCTCTCGTTGATCCTCCACGCTGTCATTGTTACTACCAAGTAACTCGTTGATCCTCCACGCTGTCATTGTTACTACCAAGTCTCTCGTTGATCCTCCACGCTGTCATTGTTACTACCAAGTAACTCGTTGATCCTCCACGCTGTCATTGTTACTACCAAGTAACTCGTTGATCCTCCACGCTGTCATTGTTACTACCAAGTAACTCGTTGATCCTCCACGCTGTCATTGTTACTACCAAGTAACTCGTTGATCCTCCACGCTGTCATTGTTACTACCAAGTAAATCGTTGATCCTCCACGCTGTCATTGTTACTATCAAGTAACTCGTTGATCCTCCACGCTGTTATTGTTACTACCAAGTAACTCGTTGATCCTCCACGCTGTCATTGTTACTATCAAGTAACTCGTTGATCCTCCACGCTGTCATTGTTACTACCAAGTAACTCGTTGATCCTCCACGCTGTCATTGTTACTACCAAGTAACTCGTTGATCCTCCACGCTGTCATTGTTACTACCAAGTAACTCGTTGATCCTCACCGCTGTCATTGTTACTACCAAGTAACTCGTTGATCCTCCACGCTGTCATTGTTACTATCAAGTAACTCGTTGATCCTCCACGCTGTCATTGTTACTATCAAGTCTCTCTCCTCGCTACTTAATGACTAAAGTTTGTCTTGTCTTTATTCCTTAAAATCTTCCATAGTTTAGCCACTGAAATTTCTCCTCATAAACAATGATTGTCTGAAGCTCAATGTTATATATGCCTGAAGGTGTTTCTTTGAACGCCACTCTTATAAATATTCTAGTAATGTCAGCAGAGAATATGATGCTTTGATTTATATCCCTATGTTATATATATATATATATATATATATATATATATATATATATATATATATATATATATATATATATATATATATATACCTAATCGTGCCGATTAGGTAAAACTGGTCAATTAGCAAGAACTCATTTAAAATTATTCCTTTCTAAAAATTTCTCTTATACGTTTAAAGATATATTTTTTAGTTTATATTCATGTAAAAATTTAACATTTTGTATCAAGAGAAACTTTGAAAACTTGCCTAACCTTATTACAACAAGCTCAATTTAATTTAGCCTAACTCAACTAAATTTATTTTAGATACGTTTACAATAATTTAATAATAAACAAACACAATGAAATATATTTTTTTCGTTAGATTCAGAATGATTTTTGCGAAATTATTGCATACACAAATTTTCGCTTGTCTTATATGGCAAGAAAAGCGTTGCTATTTAAGCCAAAATCGCAAGTTTTACCTAATCGGCACGACATTATATATATATATATATATATATATATATATATATAAATATATATATAAAAATATATATATATATATATATATATATATATATATATATAATATATATATATATATATATATATATATATATATAAATATATATATATATATATATATATATATATATATATATATATATATATATATATATATATATATTGTCATGCCGATTAGTAAAACTGGTCAATTAGCAAGAACTCATTTAAAATTAAGTCCTTTCTAAAAATTTCTCTTATACGTTTAAATATATATTTTTTTAGTTTATATTCATGTAAAATTTATAATTTTGTATCAAGAGAAACTTTGAAAACTTCCTAACCTTATTACAACAAGCTCAATTTAATTTAGCCTAACTCAACTAAATTTATTTTAGATACGTTTACAATAATTTAATAATAAACAAACACAATGAAATATATTTTTCGTTAGATTCAGAATGATTTTGGAAATTATTGCATACACAAATTTTCCTTGTCTTATATGGCAAGAAAAGCGTTGCTATTTAAGCTCAAATCAGAAGTTTTACCTAATCGAGCACGACATTATATATATATATTATTATATATATATATATATATATATATATATATATATATATATATATATATATATATATAGTCGTGCCGATTAGGTAAAACTGGTCAATTAGCAAGAACTCATCTAAAATTAAATCCTTTCTAAAATTTCTCTTATACGTTTAAAGATATATTTTTTCATTTATGTTAATGTAAGAATTTATAATTTTGTACCAAGAGAAACTTTGTAAACCTACCTAACCTTATTACAACAAGCGCAATTTAATTTAGCCTAACCCAACTAAATATATTTTAGATACGTTAACATTAATTTAATAATAAACAAGCACAATGAAATTTTATTTTTCGTTATGTTAGAATGATTTTGCGAAATTATTGATAATTAAAATTTTCACTTTGTCTTATAGCAGGAACTTGTATTCCTAGCCAAATCACAAGTTTAATTACCTAATCCAACAAATATATATAGATATAATTATTAATAAAAACACACATGAAATATAGTTTTTCGATTACTGTATCATAGTTCCTTGATAATTGAGTACACAAACACTTGCTATGGAAGTACTTCTATTTTTCAAAATAAGTTTTCTATCGCAATTGATATATATTGTGATTTTATATATATATATATATATATATATATATATATATATATATATATATATATATATATATATATATATAATAATCTGTCGTGCCGAATAGGTAAAACTGGTCAATTAGCAAGAACTCACTTAAAATTAAGTCCTTTCTAAAATTTTCTTTTATACGTTTAAAGATACATTTTTCTAATTTATGTTAATGTAAAAAATAATAATTTTGTTCCAAAAGAACGTTAGAAAACCTACCTAACCTTATAACAAACGGAATTTAATTTAGCCTATTCCAACTAAATATATTTTAGATAAGCTTACAATAATTTTATAAACAAACACAATGAAATATATATTTTTTCGTTATATTCAGAGTAGTTTTTGCGAAATTATTGCATATACAAATTTTCGCTTGTCTTATTCGGCAAGAAGAGCTTTGCTATTTAAGCCAAAATAGCATTTTTTTTCTATTCGGCACGACGTATATATGTATAAAAGTATGCGATACCGAAATAAGGTGAGTACAGTGTCTTGAGGAACGAAACTTGACACTGAGGCAGCCGCTGACAACTCACCTGTTTTCTTTAAATTATTCTCTGGGTTTTATTAAGAAGGTAAATATCCATTGCCTACGTTTTCCAGTTAATGATTTTTTTGTACACATTTAATCTTCTATTACATGTACACAGCTGTATTTAGCTCGTCTCCCAGTTCATGAAAGGCAAATTGTAATGGTGTAATAATTGCGAAGAGCAGGAGAAACCTGCTCCTGTCTTGTCTTTCCCTAGTTTGTGCGGTTCTTGTGATTGACATTTACAGTATCGGCCATTAGTTTTTTTTTTTTCAATTGCTATATTGCCACTTGTGTACGGGGTAATATCGGTGGTTTTTTTTTTAGTATCTCATCCCTGACACCTGCATCCAGGCTCCTTCACAGAATATGGGAGGCACCAAATTAGAATTATTTGCAATTTTTGATGAATATGGAGGTCCACGCGTGTGGTGAGGGCAGAGCGCATCAGCACGCTACCAGTGGCTTCCTTGAAGTCAACAGAGGAATGAGTTACGTCTTTAATTGTGGAAAGGCTTGCTGCTTTTAGAGTTTCGTTCACGAAAAGCTCACTTGCTAATCAAGCTGTAGATTGATTAATGGCTTGCTGAGCACACTCGTACTGTGACACTCGTACTGTGACACACTCGTACTGTGACACACTCGTACTGTGACACACTCGTACTGTGACAAACTCGTACTGTGACACACTCGTACTGTGACACACTCGTACTGTGACACACTCGTACTGTGACAAACTCGTTCTGTGACACACTCGTACTGTGACACACTCGTACTGTGACTTCAGCATTTTTTTTCATTCCTACATTTTCATCAATGTTTGCACCATATTTGAGAGCCTTATACTAGATGTATTTTTTGTTTTGCCTTTGATTTTGCATATGAGAAAAATATATGGGATTTCTTTTAATTTCATTAATGACTCTTACCTGTCCCTCCTGGATTTTGTAAGAGCAATATTTTCACTTTCTTTTGTGCTTCAGAAAGTCTGTTGCCTTGGAATTGCTCTCGTCTTAGCCTTTAGTGGGATCGTCCCTGTACTTTGAATCATGTATTTTGCCTTAGAGGAAAATGTCTAAACGCATACTTTGAGTGCCAGTGAGCTCCTCCTCCATGCTGGCCATACCGTCTTCCCAGTGTATTTCACTAGAGTTATAATTTATTTGGTTCTTGCTGAAATTTTTGTTTATTTAAATCCCCTCATGAAATATATATATTTTTTTTTTGGAAGAAACGTACATTTTTCCTTGATCACCCTCTAACCTTGAAAAAAAAAAACATTAAGAATATACTAGTTTTCAATAAATCATTAATGTACGTTTGTCTTGTATCATTTTACTATGTAATACACTTGAACCACCTTGACACACATTTAACTTAACATATCTTATCTTTACATTACATTAATATTAAAATTTTCTCTATCTAACGGCATAGTAACTCTATGAAGTTCTTTATCTTGAAACACATTGATACCACAAAGCACATTACCATTTCAAAGTATATACGTAGTATCTTTTGGGGTTAACATATTTAAACGCCTTAAAAACATATCACCTATTGGAGAAAATAGGTCATATATATTGAAATTCACTGAAATACAATAATTTTCTATGTGCAATCTTTTACTATGAACAATCTTATGAATCATATTGAAATACAATACTTCTGAGAAGTACTTTACTGTGAAACACAGTACCATCATGTGAAGGCTTCACTCCAAACACTTTTTCTGAAAGTTCATTGAAACTTCCGTTGAAACACCTTTCCTTTCCACGACCACTGCTTGTCAGGCACTATGTACTCGTGAAACACTGTTTGCAGGCATTATGTACTCCTGAAACTCTGTTGACAGGCACAATGTACTCCTGAAACACTGTTTGCAGGCACTATGTACTCCTGAAACACTGCAGACACTATGTACTCCTGAAACACTGCAGACACTATGTGATCCTGAAACACTGCAGACATTATGTGCTCCTGAAACACTGCAGACACTATGTACTCCTGAAACACTGCAGACACTATGTGCTCCTGAAACACTGCAGACACTATGTACTCCTGAAACACTGCAGACACTATGTGCTCCTGAAATGCTGTTTACAGGCACTGTGTGCTCTTGAAACACTGAATCATAATTTACTCTCTTTTGAAAGAAGAATAAAATAAGCAATACCTTTGCAAAAACATAATTACCTTGAATCACCATGAAACATATTTACCTTTACAGAACACCACGAATATATATTAATGTGAAAATTCTCTGTTCTCAGAAGCAAAGTACCTTTACAAAGCATATACAAAGGAACATATTGCCTTCAAACATTAAAAATATACATATACTGTAGTTCTTTTGGGGTGATTTATATATTTGGTGTCTACCTGAAGAAAGTTCTGAGAAAAAAACTCTGGTAATGAGAAAAATGAATAAATAAATATTTCGGGAGAAAAGATTTTTCAAGGTAATCTTTATCTTTTCGACAATCTGAACTGAATGCGAACGTCCCAGGAGCTGGAGGATGGTGGCGATGGATTTATCAAAATTGAAGATACTGATTTTAAATAGTTCTTAAAAAAACTATTTTTTCCTACATGTTAATTTATATTCCCAAGAAAGAGGCAATATTAATATTAAGGCTGAAGTTATTATCTTAGATTTATAAGACAAGAAATGCCGACATACTGTTAAACATGTCATGAAAATGGAATTATTCATAAAGGGAAGGTTTGATTCGAGGAAATGGAGGGAAGAAGAACAAAAAATTAAAAGTGATTGTAAATGAGCTCCATGAACGATTAGTGAGGGTTTAGATAAATGCAAACTGAGGATTCTTCATAAAGATTACCAGCATTATAGTGTGTAGTGGGCAGGTCGTGAGTGTTGGGCAGGTCGTGGGTGTTGAGCAGGTCGTGGGTGTTGGGTAGGTCGTGGGTGTTGGGTAGGTCGTGGGTGTTGGGTAGGTCGTGGGTGTTGAGCAGGTCGTGGGTGTTGAGCAGGTCGTGGGTGTTGGGCAGGTCGTGGGTGTTGAGCAGGCCGTGGGTGTTGGGCAGGCGTGGGTGTTGGCAGGTCGTGGGTGTTGGGCAGGTCGTGGGTGTTGGGCAGGTCGTAGGTGTTGAGCAGGTCGTGGGTGTTAGGCAGGTCGTGAGTGGCTGCCAGGTCGTGGGTGTTGGGCAGGTCGTGGGTTGTTGCCAAGTCGTTGGTGTTGGGCAGGTCGTAGTGGCTGGCAGGTCGTGGGTGGCTGGCAGGTCGTGGGTGGTTGGTAGGTTGTGGGTGGATGGCAGGTCCTGGGTGGCTGGCAAGTCGAGGGTGGTGGGCAGGTTTTGGGTGGATGACAAGTCGTGGGTGGTTGGCAGGTCGTGGGTGGCTGGCAGGTCGTGTGTGGTGGGCAGGTCTTGGGTGGTTGACAAGTCGTCGGTGATTGGGAGGTTGTGGGTGGCTGGCAGGTCGTGGGTGGTGGACAGGTAGTGGGTGGCTGGCAGGACGTAGATGGTTGGCAGGTCGAGAGTTGTGCTCAGGCAGTGGGTGGTGTTCAAGTCTTGGGTGGGTGACAAGTCGTGGGTGGTGTGCAGGTCTTGGGTGGTGGACAGACCTTGGATGAATGACATATCGTGGGTAGTGAGCAGGTCGTGGGTGGTTGACAAGTCGTGGGTGGTGGGCAAGTCGTGGGTAGTGGGCAGGTCGTGGGTGGTAGGCATGTCGTGGGTGGTAGGCAGGTCGTGGGCGGTAGGCAATTCGTGAGTGGAGGGCAGGTCGTGGGTGGTGGGCAGGTCGTGGGTGGTGAGGCAGTCATGGGTGGTAGGCAGTGTGGTGGTGAAGTATGGGTGGGCAGGCTGGGCCATGGGTGGTTGACAAGAAGTTGGTGGTGGGCAGGTCGTGGGTGGGTGACAAGTCGTGGGTGGTTGGCAGGTTGTGAGTTGTGGGCAGGCCGTGGGTGGTTGACAAGTCGTGGGTGGTGGGCAGGTCGTGGGTGGTTGACAGGTCTTTGGTGGTTGAAAGGTTGTGGGTCTTGGGCAGGTCGTTGGTGGTTGACAAGTCGGGGGGGTTGGGTATGTCGTTCGTTTTGGGCAGGTCGTGGGTGGTGGGCATATGTGGGTGGTGGACAAGTCGTGGGTTTTAGGGAGGTCGTGGGTGGTTGACAGGTCGTGGGTGGTGGGCATGTCGTGGGTGGTGGGCATGTCGTGGGTGGTGGGCAGGTCGTGGGTTTTGGGCATGTCGTGGGTTTTGGGCATGTCGTGGGTTTTGGGCAGGTCGTGGGTGGTGGGCAGGTCTTATGTGGTTGACAAGTCGAGGGTGGTTGGCAGGTCGTGGGTGACTGGCAGGTCGTGGATGGTTGGCAGGTCGTGGGTGGTTGACAAGTTGTGGGTGGTGGGCAGGTCCTGGGTGGTTGACAAGTTGTGGGTGGTGGGCAGGTCGTAGGTTGGGGGTTGAGAGGGAAAGAACTTTAAATGGTTCTAAAGACAGAAATATGATTTAGGGAACAATGTTGATAAAGGGAAAAAGATAAAAAGAAGAGGTGTGTCCACCTGCCTTTCTGAGCTACTTATAAGACGCGACAGCTGACTGACAGTCATAGTAGGGAAAGCAGCCATAGCATGGGGAGACCTTCCTCGATGCTGCAGCCCTGAGTGGGGTCCCTCATAATCCCTTAAAAGAGAGGCAGCAGCTCTGAATGGGGGCCCTCAATCTAGCTAATACAGAGGAGGCGGCTCTGAAAGTGGGCCCTCAATCCCCCTAATATAGAGGAGGCGGCTCTGAATGGGGGCCCTCAATCCCCCTGACGGAGAGGAAGCAGGTCTGAAAGGGAGCCCTCAATCCCCCTAATATAGAGGAGGCAGCTCTGAGGGGGACCCCTCAATCTCCCTAACACAGAGGAGGCAACTCTGAATGGGGCCCTCAATCCCCCTAACACAGAGACGGCGGCTCTGAGTGAGGGCTCTCAATCCCCCTAGCACAGAGGAGGCAGGCCTGAGTGGGGGCCCTCAATCCCCCTAAGACAAAGGAGGAAGCTATGAGGGCGACCACCCTTAAGTTTAACACCACTATACATTATCTTGGAAAATAAATAACTTTACATTGCTTTCTCCAGTAAAAGCATATGTTTTTTTTCCAGTACGACAGAGCTACTGTCGCAGTTACAAGGACAAGGATTCTGGTTTAGTTAAAGATCTTATAAATGTACATACATCTTTCACTACCTGTACAAATTTGAGAATGTCAGATGTTCTTTACGGCTTTGATTGTACACTGTGGAGTGTTGGTGAGAAAGATGCATCATAATTTATTCCTGGAAAATTCTGATTCCAAACATTCAACTGTGCAAAATGAATACCAGATGTGTAATGAGTACACTAAAATATATCTCACTAAGTGTAAAAGAACCAAGAATTTTCAGAATTCTGTCTTCTTCTGCATAGGAATTACCAAGAGCCTCTTATCTGTCTTTAAAAGGGAACTTTGGTTCAAGTCGTTCCTGATCAGCCAGGCAGTTCTGCTTACATGTATGATTATGTGCTCCTAGAGCCAACAATAATCAATCTGTCTACCAAGAGTCTTGGTCTGGTACTGGGTTGCAAGGATGATTATTATGACCTCGGAAAAAGGACGCCATAAATATATTGTATAAATTGCTTTTCATATAATTTTATATTGCTGATGTTTTCAATAATAGCTAAAATGAAAATTTCATGCTTTATATTATTATTTAATTTATATAATTATCTTATGGATGTAGGTAGGATGTAACAACTACACTTCTCATTATGCTCATTGGTTTTGATTGGCTGCCATTACTGCTAACTATCTGCTTGCTTGTTTTGCAGTTCGTGTCAGGCTGTAGCTGTTAAAAGTAGCTCAACGTCGGATCTGCAGGCTCTGTTTTTCTCTTCATGACACACAATCTCTTTTCAGAAGTTGTGTCGTGGAGACTATATCTCTGGTCCCGAGTGTATGGAAATTGGAGTAAATTAAGAATATAAATGGACTGTATTAAGCTACTTAGCTTATTGACAAATCCACGTCTTCGCAGCCGTCCCCGAAGTCGTTATAAAGGAGTCGTCTACTCCAACCCTTCGGGCTGTCGGAAATAAGTGAGTGTAAATATTTGAATAATTGCCCCAGAGGAGCGTATATCATCATTCAGTAGAGGAATACTGAACTGGTACTCACTGGGTTGGGCTAAAAAACCCATACATCACCGGATGTAAGATGAATCTGCCTAGAACATAAATCAGTTCCTAACTGTGCAGTCACTAGAACTTTAAGACGTCTGAGCAGACTTACCTGGGTATTTGTATCGGACCCTTAATTAACACCCGGATAATGCTGTCTTGATTGAAGATCACTGAGGAATGTCACACGTCTTGGAAACTTGTTAGACTCGCAATGTCACTCTTCAATATTTGTTCATTAGTAGTAATGTCACTACAAGAAGCTGCGCACACTTCTATGTAATATACCACTACTGTAGATTGTCCTTTTTATGCACATAAACACTTGGAACAGTTTTTTTTTATTCGTTAACCGGCGTTATGTTCCCTCTGGGATGGGAGAAGGCAATCTGACCTCTCCTCGCCCTCGCTAGCCCGGCTTGCCCTCACATAAAGGAAATGTTGATCCAGCATGTTTCCCTTGCTTGCCAAACTTATACAGGAAGCAATGCAGAATGCTTGATTTCTTGTTGTGTCTGGGCTTAAACGACTGTGTATGTATCTTTAACATGATATTAGAGTGGGTGTAGGATTTTCTTAATATTCCTACTACAGTAAGAGATCGATTATCTCTCATTAACCCCCATCCAAATTACAACAGCAGTCAGCTATGACATACAAGGAAGTGGCACACCCGGGTACGGACACGTGTTACAAATTAAACTGTTGACCAAGAGACTAGCAAGATGACATCTGCCCTTTCTGAGAGGGCTGGGCCCCTCAGTTCTGAAAAGGGCTGAAGGGGGCTGATAGGGCTGATACTCCCCTCTTCGAGAAAATTTCTCCAAACCGAGTTCAACTCGCGACCTACATTTATTCTGGCATCTATGCACTGGCGTAGTGGAAAATTGGAATTGATGAACACAGTTTCAGTAATAGGGGAGTTTAGCTTTTTTGGGAGGATCTGCTCTAGGTCTCCAGTTAGTCGTTTTGTTCTCCTTTGATTCATTGCCTGACATTGTGCTGTTCACTGCTGCTTCGAGCATTGTTGCTTTTTGGCGAATCGTCTACTCAAGCCAGCTGTCTGATTGCCTCGATGGTCCAGAAGTTAGTTATTTAAGGACCTGTGGTTGTCAAGTCACATTTTAAGTCTAAGTCGAGTCAATCTGAGCACATACCGAGGACTTAAACGAACACATACTTACACAATGTTACTCTTGTACTTATGAGTATATCTTATCATAGCAATGTACCAGATGGTACATATTTTAGAGTAGTACAGTATTATATCACATGTGCCAGTAGCACCATATGATTATATGTACTGAGTATACCATGTTATACTCCAGTAGTTGTGTAGGAGCTTATCTCCTTAATTATTCAAACTACATTAACTGTAATTATTACCACCTAGACATCTTTGTTATTAAAGATCTCATCTAATATTTGGTTGGTTTCTATTCATTGAGGTGTAGTCTAAAAACGCTATTGAGAAACCACATGATTTAAGAGATATTGGACTAGAATACACTCTGATGAACTGTAACGAAACCAGAAACAGGCTAGACTTCAGAGGTTGATCAATAAGTTGACTTTCTAGTAATCTCCGGAGATATCTTCACTTAATAGATGTCACATTTTATTTTAGAAGAAGTGGAAAACCTTTGCAAGTCCTCTGACGCTGAGTCACACTAACACAGAAATGTGAATCGAGGGGTAAAGTCCTCTTCCCACACGATGCTTGTTTCACCTATACACCAGTATCGTTTCTGGCAAATATATGGGGTCATTTCCCCTTTAATCTAAATTTACTGACTCTGTCGATGACAATGAACGAAATGTACATGTGGATTATGGAATGAGAAAGTTGACTTTGAATGATTTTACTTCGTGGGTATGATTTATGAAATATGAAAGTGAATTAGTCATGAAAATAACAAGATGATAATAATATTCCTAACATAATTTAAAGACCAGTGTGCCTGTTAAAAAGTTATTTGCCCTGTTTATGTTATTTCAACTAGGCTGTTGTGTCAACTGATTTATGAGATGCAATGCTCAGTTTGATCATGGATCGGACATGAGTGTCATCATGGACCGGACATGAGTGTGATCATGGACCGGACATGAGATCGGTATAGACGATTTCATGTACTGACGGAAACAAACCCACTGAAAGTAGTACCTAAAAAATTTGAAAGATATTATCAATGACAGCATATACAATAATGGCCACTAGAGTTTACCTTCAGTATTTACCCCTAAATTATTTTCATAAAACTGGTGTATCTGTAAGAAGCTCAGAGAAATTTCTGGGAAGCATTTTGATGTAAGCCATTTTGTTTAATTATTTTAGCTTATTATTATTTTCTGTTTGTTGGATACTGATTTCTAGAGTTCTTTAGGCTGATTAATCTCTTGGGTGAGTGTTCTTTAAGTACTTGAACAGCGTTCCTTCCTTCTGAGTCTCCTCTCCTGCCTTACCGCTGCCTGCGATGGACCACTTTTAAGGCACTTCGAGGTGAAGCGCTGGTAGAGTTGAGTCGTGGCATCACTGCTCAACTTCAGTGACTGACATTTCTTTTTCAGCTGTACCTCAGGATAAGTTTGTTGACAGAAACAAAATTTAGGTCAGGTTAGGTCTTGAAAACAGCGCAGTGCGACAGGAATGGTTACATCGAGTTAAATGGACCACTATCTCCTCCAAGTGCTAGATCAACCAGGTTGTGAAGGATATGTATGACAGTGGGACACCAATAGCAATGACCAGGTTAAACAGGCAATCGACAAAAAGGGCTAGGACCAGGCGGCGCTGCGAGGATAAAAAGCTCTCAAAACCGGGTCATAGAGACATGAATATCAGCTGGGATGCGAGAGATGACAATAAATCTCGTCCAGCTGCCGGGTTACCAAGGCTTGTATGTGGCGTTATCTCTCTGATATACACTTGCTGCTTCATTATTCCCGTAATAACAAACCCCTTTATTGTTATTATGACAACACTAATTAGGCAGATATGTTAGGTAATTACATTTAATAACACTGTCAGACTACACAAGAATATAGTAGGACACAAATGACACTTTGGTTATCCAGAGACGACCGTTCCTCTTTTTTATTACTTAGATGCAATTTATATGGCTTTCATTTTCACCTGGTCTCACTCCAGCCAGATAGCAGCGTCCCTTTTGAGCTTGACACACCGTTATTGTTTCCAATATATCTTGGTGGACAAGTTCCCTGAGAGTGGGATGGGAGTGCAGAGGGAGGGCAAGTTCCCTGTGAGTGGGATGGGAGAGCAGGGAGTGGACAACCTCCCTGAAAGTGGGATTGGAGGGCAGGGGGTGGACAAGTTTCCTGAGAGTGGGATGAGAGGGCAGGGGTAGGGCAAGTTCCCTGAAAGTGGGATGGGAGGGCAAGTTCCCTGAGAGAGGGATAGGAGGGCAGGGGGAGGGCAAGTTCCCTTAGAGTAGGATGTGAGGGCAGGGGGAGAGCAAGTTTCCTGAGAGTGGAATGGGAGGGCAAGTTCCCTGAGAGGGGGAAGGGAGAGAAGGAGGGCAAGTTCCCTGAGAGGGGGAAGGGAGAGAAGGAGGGCAAGTTCCTGAGAGAAAGAAGGGAGGAAAGGAGGGCAAGTTCAGGGAGAGTTGGAAGGGAAGGCAGGGGGAGGGCAAGTTCCGTGAGAGTGGGAAGGAAGGGCAGGGGGAGGGCAAGTTCAGTGAGAGTGGGAAGGGAGGGCAGAAGGAGAGCAAGTTCAGTGAGAGTGGGAAGGGAGGGCAGGGGAAGAGCAAGTTCAGTGAGAGTGGGAAGGGAGGGCAGGGGGAGAGCAAGTTCAGTGAGAGTGGGAAGGGAGGGCAGGGGGAGAGCAAGTTCAGTGAGAGTGGGAAGGGAGGGCAGGGGGAGAGCAAGTTCAGTGAGAGTGGGAAGGGAGGGCAAGTTCCCTAAGAGTGGGAAGGGAGAGGAGGAATGGCTGCTTGAGACAGAGTCCGTCTATGAAGGTACTTTGATATTGAAAGGTTCTTGATCCAGGGGATTAGACAGTTCTTCTTTTCCTTATATCAAATCTTGTTTTTTTTTTTCTTATTCCTGAGGCGCTGTATAACACTTACGGGTTTGACACTCCCTTATAAAAGTAATAATGATCTCTGAAAGTGGGAGGGAGAAGAAATTAATCCTAAGGGAAAGGAAGCAGAGGAAGATGAGGACACGTTCCCTAAGGGGACTTGTCCTCCCCATAATTCCCACTCCCTAAAAGTAGGAACAGAGTGAAGGAGATACTGTAAAATTAATTTAGCCAAGATATCGAACAAAGACGTCTGTTGTGTGTGACATCACACACACACACACACACACACACACACACACACACACACAAGCAAGTCAAGAAATTAGAGAAAGTCCAAAGGTTTGCAACAAGGCTAGTTCCAGAGCTAAGGGGAATGTCCTACGAAGAAAGGTTAAGGGAAATAGGCCTGACGACACTGGAGGACAGAAGGTTTAGGGAAGACATGATAACGATATGCAAAATATTACGAGGAATAGAAAAGGTGGACAGAGACAAGATGTTCCAGAGAGGGGACACATAAACAAGTGGTCATAAATGGAAGTTGAAGACTCAGATGAGTCAAAGGGATGTTAGGAAGTATTTCTTCAGTCACAGAGTTGTCAGGAAGTGGAATAGTCTGGAAAGTGAGGTAGTGGAGGCAGGAACCATACATAGCTTTAAGACGAGGTATGATAAAGCTCATGGAGCAGGGAGAGAGAGGACCTAGTAGCGATCAGTGAAGAGGAGGGGCCAGGAGCTGAATTTCGACCCCTGCAACCACAATTAGGTGAGTACAGTTAGGCGAGTACACACACACACACAAACAAACATACACACACACACACACACACACACACACACAACAAACACACACACACACACACACACAAACAAACACACACACACGTACACTTTATATCAAAGAGAATTTCTCTGGTGGTGTAATGATACTTCGGAGTAATAGCTACAGGCAGTGTTGTATGCTAGCCTTGCTAGGCCTACGACCTGGCGAGAGAGCTGAGAGAGAACCAGTTGTTAGGTAGTCTGGAGCGTGAGTGACGGTCAGCCTCCTACGTAGGGCTATGAGAAACAGGCCTAGGCGGGTATGAGCGCGAAATATAAAACACGACATTGGTTACATTATATAATTTTCTTTAACCAATAACACACTGCATCAAGCCGGGATCGAACCCGTGTTGTTTTATCCGCCAGTAGTATTGTTTGGTCCAGTGGTTAAGAGCGTCGTGAATTTTGACTTGCTTCCCTCGAGGCGGGCTAAAACAACACGGGTTCGATCCCCAACTAGCCGCAGTGTGTTATTACTTAAATACCACTTGTTTATGGTTACATTAATAATTTTTTTATGATCATCGGCTTCTTCCTTGAGAGCTTGTGAGATTATCAGCCAAGATTTCCTCTAGGAGTTTCCCTACATAAGTCGGTTATTCACCTGACTTCATTTTTCTCTTTCCATTTATCAACACTCACAGAAGAAAGTTGAGCAATATTAACACGGTCAGAAGAGATCACTCGCTGCTGGTGTTAGCAGCATCACAGGCGCTGTCAGAAGAGATCACTCGCTTGTCATGTTAACAACATCACAGGCGCTCTCAGAAGACATCACTCGCTCGTGTTGTTTGCAACATCACAGTCGCTGTCAGAAGATATCACTCGCTTGTGATGTTAACAACATCACAGGCGCTCTCAGAAGAGATTACTCGCTCGTGCTGTTAACATCATTATTGGCTCTCTCAGGAGATATCACTCGCTTGTGATGTTAACAACATCACAGGCGCTCTCAGAAGAGATCACTCGCTCGAGTTAATATCACAGGGGCTCTCAGAAGAGATCACTCACTCGTGTTGTTAGCAACATCACAGGGGCTCTAAGAAGAGATCACTCGCTGATGCTGTTTGCAATATCACAGGCGCTCTCAGAAGAGATTACTCGATCATGTTGTTAACATCACAGGCGCTCTCAGAAGAGATCACTCGCTCGTGTTGTTAGCAACATCACAGGCGCTCTCTCCAGGTGTCAAGTGAATGTTGTTACTATCACCTCCACTATCATCGTCGATCACGTCCACTATCATCGTCGATCTTATCACAAGGAATTTCGCTAAACTCGAAAATAAAATGGACGAGTTTCTAGCTGCTCGTGGCGGATATGAACGAAACGTCGAAGAACCTGGAACAGCGCTAGAAATAGCACTAACCTTTAAGTTAGATGAAACCAGACTGGTCATTAAGGACACCTCATGAAGTGAGATGAAGCCAAATTGGTCATTAAGGACATCTCATGAAGTGAGATGAAGCCATATTGGTCATTAAGGACACTTCCTGAAGAGAGATGAAGCCAAACTGGTCATTAGAGAAAGGCGAATGAGAAGACAGCCATTGTTTGGTAATGTCCAGCGCAGAAGTCCATAACACCGACAACTTTACCTTGTCGTGGTAACACAGTGAGGTATAGTAGTAACACTGTTACTGGTAACACAGTAAGGGAAGGTAGTAACTGACTCACTAACACGTTAAGGGAAGGTAGTAACTGCTACACTAACACAGTAAGGGAAGGTAGTAACACTAACACAGTAAGGGAAGGTAGTAACTATATCACTAACACAGTAAGGGAAGGTAGTAACTACCACACAAGAACATTAAGGGAAGGTAGTAACTACTACACTAACACAGTAATTGAAGGCAGTAACTGCCACACTAACACATCAAAGGAAGGTAGTGACTACCACACTAGCACAGTAAGGGAAGGTAGTAACTGCCACAATAACACATTAAGGGGAAGTAGTAACTGCCATACTAGCACAGTAAGGGAAGGCAGTAAAATCTGCCACACCGCTATTGCTCACAAACTCTTGGCAAACTCTTTAAGATAAAGTTTGAGGTGGACTGTTGCTGCTGGTAAATTATTTCTTGTTTCTTTTGCAATTGACTGCTGCAATCACTGGATTAATAATAGTTTAATTAAACTTTTCTGTTTGGTCCTGATAGTGAAAGGGAGTCATTATCATTAAAAATAAATCTGTTTATCGCAGGAGTGAAAGGGACAGTAAACTTTTGGGAAATATTTGAAGAAGGTATTTTTTTTTGCTGAGAATAGAAATATTTTTTCCATTGCCTCAAGGATTTAGCTGGAATGAGACTCACAGGTCGAAATTCTCATTATTTTATGAATTTAATGCATATTTTATAAAGACCGGTGAGAGGAAGAGCTAGAGATGGTAGTAAAAGAAAGGAAATAAATGATATAAAATACCGACACACTGGAAAGATAAACAAATAAGCAGTATAATGTGATCCTTTATTGACAACGTTTCTCCCACGCAGTGGGATTTATCGAGTCACAAACAGATCTACCTGGTAGATCTGTTTGTGACTCGATAAAGCCCACTGCGTGGGCGAAACGTTGTCAATAAAGGATCACATTATACTGCTTATGTGTTTATCTTTCCAGTAAAAGAAAGGGTTGAGAGAAGGTAATGGGACAATCTAGGAAAAGAGAATAGGCAAAATGCGTAGAAAAAGTGAAAGATGGAAAAGAGTATGAATATAGAAGGAGAAGGAAGGTGGGTCAGAGGAGGGAGAGGACTGGAAACAGACGTTACTGATATCACGATTCCTTCTACGACTACTAAGTGTTCCTGGCATCATATTGTACATTACCCCACTAATAAAGGAGTGTCCGTGGGGGCACAGAGATCAGTGGTTGACCTGCTTGCTCTTCTTGATGCACGAAAATGATTACAAGAGAAAATTGTGGACTACGGGAGACTAATGAGGATCACTGGAGCGAACAGGGAAGGATTCGAGGAGTTGAGGCTTCAAACATAAACAAGCGAGGGAGTGTAGACGAAACTGAGCACAACCTGCCAGGGTGGACGCTTCAGACAACGTGCAGGGAGAACAGATATAGTATACCAGTGACCGATTTAGAAAGTTTTCTTACCCTACCAACTCGGTCTTTGATCAAAATATGCTTTCTTCTTTATCCAGACTATTCGTGTTAATAGTCCGCTTACCAGCATAAGTATCACAGTCTGGTTGATCTACCACTTGGCGGAGGCAGTTATCTAATTTCCTCTTTAAGACTAATTAACAGTTTAAATAAATGTTTTAAAATGAGACACTTGTGGAACATTTGGATATCTTTTTCTAATAACGTTTCGCCTGTCAGTAGCTTCTTCAGTCCAATGCAGAGAAACAGTGGATGGTGAGGAGGAGTTTGAGGGAATCTGTCCCTCAGCCAGGAGTTGATGTGCTCAATCCATCAGTCTTGATAAAAGTGCAACACATTCGTGAGATGGGGCTTATAAACTGCAAACAGGTGAGGTGGAGCAGTTGTAGGCGGAGTCACCAGAGGAGATAACCCAATAGTAGAAGTAGATCATGCCTATAGATTAGGCAAGATTTGAAGAATTCCAAGCATCTAAACCATTTATTCTATCTCTGTTAGACACATCAACATCTTTGGATCTTTATACAGGGAATTCTTCAAAGCTTGCCTAGCCTATAGCATGACCTACTTCCATTAGTGTGGGTTTTTCACTGGTAACTCCACCTCACCTGTCTGACCCATCTCACGAATTTGTTGCACTTTTATCAAAATTGATGGATTGAACACATCGAGGGACAGATTCCCTCAAACTACTCATCATCCACTGTTTCTATGCATTGGACTGAAAAAGCTACTGACAGACGAAACAGTTTCTAAAATAAGATATCCAAATGTTGCATAAATGTCTCATTTATGAAGACTTCTTCATACCCAATACGTTTCAGCAATTTATTTTTATATCTGCTGGTAAGAGTGGAATCCTTGCTTGTTGAGAGTGTAACCATCCTATGTCGATGAGATCTGGCATTCCTGTACTGGTCGGGTAACCAATATGGTCCCAATAGCTCTGGCTGCCACCCCTACACCCAGATATATGCACACCACACACACACACACACACACACACACACACACACACACACACACACACACACACACACACACACACAGGCTAGGTGGACAAAGGCTACAAACCTCATCAAAGGAGAAAGATCTTGGGGTGAGTATAACGCCAAGCACGTCTCCGGAAACACACATCAATCAGATAACCGCGGCAGCATATGGGCGACTGGCAAACCTATGATTAGCGTTCCGTTACCTTAACAAGGAATCGTTCAAGACACTGTACACCGTGTACGTCAGGCCCATACTAGAGTATGCAGCACCAGTCTGGAACCCACACCTGGTCAAGCACGTCAAGAAATTAGAGAAAGTGCAAAGGTTTGCGACAAGGCTAGTTCCACAGCTCAGGGAATGCCATATGAAGAAAGGTTGAGGGAAATAGGACTAACAACACTGGATGACAGAAGGGTTAGAGGAGACATGATAACGACATACAAAATACTGCAGGGAATCGACAAAGTAGATAGTGACAGGATGTTCCAGAGAGGGAATACAGAAACAAGGGGACACAACTGGAAGCTGAAGACTCAGATGAGTCAAAGGGATGCTAGGAAGCACTTCTTCAGCCATAGAGTAGTTAGGAAGTGGAATAGTCTAGCGAACGATATAGGGGAGGCGGGAACCATACATAGTTTTAAGACAAGGTATGATAAAGCTCATGGAGCAGGGAGAGCAGAGACCCAGTAGCGGACAGCAAATAGGCGGGGCCAGGAGCTGAGTCTCGACCCCTGCAACCACAATTAGGTAAGTACAATTAGGTGAGTACACTCAGAAACACAAGAAATTAGAGAAAGTGCAAAGGTTTGCAACAAGATTAGTCCCGGAGCTAAGGGGTATGTCCTACGAGGAGAAGTTAGTAAGTAAGTAAGTAAGTTTATTCAGGTATACACAAATACATTTACATACATTATCATACATAGCAGCATATGTGTAGAGAACCTAGGATAACCCAAAAAGTCAGACAGAGTGACTTATTTCCATTGGGGTTAAAAGAAATCGACCTGACGACACTGGAGGATAAGAGAGATAGGGGGGATATGACAACGAGATATAAAATACTGAGAATAATCGACAAGGTGGACAGAGGCAGGATGTTCCAGAGATGGGACACAGCAACAAGGGGTCACAGTTGGAAGTTGAAGACTCAGATGAATCACAGGGATGTTAGGAAGTATTTCTTCAGTCACAGAGTTGTCAGGAAGTGGAATAGTCTGGGAAGTGATTTAGTGGATGCAGGGTCCATACATAGCTTTAAGAAGAGGTATGATAAATTCATGGAGCGGGAAGAGTGACCTAGTAGCGATCAGTGAAGAGGCAGGGACAGGAGCTGTGAATCGACCCCTGCAACCACAACTAGGTGAGTACAACTAGGCGAGTACACGCGTGCACGCGCACGCTCTCTCACAAATAACTCACCCCAGCATCACAATGCCTCCCATTCTCTCTCACCTCATTTCCCACCCCATTCTCTCAACGAAACCTTTATTTTCTCCGCCACCCTGACTTACCTTCCCATAATTTCCCCCATGTGCTTCGTCTTTCCCCTCTAAATGTCATGCCATTCCATGGCCTAGTCTCCCTTCACTCCCTCCCTCGGTTGCACTCCTGTATTCTCTTTGTATTTTTGTGTAATCCTTGCTTATTCCCTTTCCATTTAAAAACAATTTCTTTCTGTCTCTCCCTCACCTTCGCTCGGTAGTCTGTTTTATTTTATTTTCATTACTACTATTTCCATTGTGTTTACTCCTGAAGCGATTAACTTCGCTTATATGATAAGTCTACGATAGTCAGTGATTTTAAGAAGCAACGCCACAATGTTTGCATTATACTATGTAAAGTGAATTTCAGAGGTCACTACCTTACAGAAGATATCGTGGTAACTGTAACACCGGTGTAGACCAAAGGGAACGTTGATGATAAATTAGCAAGAAATGAGAAGTGGACCAAATGTGTACACACCCTCTGCTTGTGCTTTATGGCAATGACACCCAGCTTAACTATTTTAATGCACAATTGTTTACATCTTAAACGATGGTTAATCATGCTTTGGGAAAAGTTTGATTGATTTTGGCCTGTGTCGGTACAAAGTTGCCTTTTAATGGAAGAACTGGGAAAGTAAAATTTTATTGTGTGATAATTTGAGTGACATCCGAATGGCTTCACCCTCCAGTATTGATTATTTGATTATTGTGTTTATTAATAAAATGATCTCTGCGATAACAATGGAATGTCTCTTCAGTTTGACTTCAAAGTTGATGTTTCTTAGTAAGTTTGATTTAATATTGGGCTGTGGATATCCTAATTTGTTATTCATAATCATGAAATTTGGATATTAGTGTCCATGTGATAACTGGACAAGTATCTTCACCAGCTGCCAGATCAACCAGGCTGTGATGGATATGTGGGTCAGTGGGCTACCAGCAGCAACAGCCTGGTTGACCAGACAAGCACCAGACGAACATGGCCTACGGCCGGGCTCCGGGAGTAGAAAAATTATCGGAACTCAGCAGAAGTATATCCGAGGTAAAGGTATTTCTTCTGATTGGCTTCGAATATTGAGTACTAATATTTAACAGCATTAGAAATAATATTTAACTGCATTAGAATCATGTGTTACACTATTTGTTTCGCGTACATTGAGGCACAGAGCGTTATGCTTGGATCAAGCAGCTACTGAAATGCATCCAGTTGTGCTTTCTGTTGTAAAAGTGATACTTATGTTCGCAAAATGTAAGGTAATATGACGTAGTTACTTCCATGCCCCTGGAGTTCCTCTTCTCTTAAAGCTGCTTTGTTCTTTACTTTCTGTTTACATTTTTGTTTCCATTATTTTATGTAACGTAATGTACACATTCGTTGCAGAAGTGGTTACTTAAATTCTGCTGTTGACTTATGAAGTGTTTCTCTAATTCGTCTGAAAACACTTTGAGCTTGACTGGTGCGAACTGCTACGAAATCATCAGGATTGTAAGTCGGTTTCGGATTGGAATATAACAGCTCATAAGTACAGTGCCGTACAGTGCATAGTGTGGGGTATCATCTATAGAAGCATTAAAAGCAGAATTTATGGCACATTGAACATCAGGAATGACTTCATCCCAGGTTACACTATTGGGATTGATGGTAGCTCTTAAGACGTCAAGGACTTTCTTATTCGTTCTTTCTGCTAACCCATTACTGGCAGGATGGTGCGGAACAATGGTTGATTTTGTAATCTTGTATAGTGTACACAAGTTTTCTAGGATCTCATTACAAAATTCACCTCCATTATCTGTTATAAGGGACTTAGGAGTGGTATGTCTGCAGATTATACGTTCCTTGAATGCTTTTGCTACTGTTTCGGCAGTCTTATCTGCAATAGGCACTAACTCACAATATCTGGTAAAGTGATCGACCATCACACACAGATGTTTGTTTCCACTGAGGGAACATTGGAAGTTGGTCAACAGATCTAGTGCAACTCTTTCCCATGGCTCACTAGTAGTAGGAAAGATTTGGATTGGATTAGGACCAGTAACATTACCTTTATGTGTCATATAGACACTACATTTCTTAACATACTCAGTAATATCAGTGGACATACGAGGCCAAAAGTATTTCAATCTGGCTTGTTTCACAGAACGATCCATACCAGGATGTGCAACACCGGGTACATCGTGAACTAGCTGCAAGGCTACTTTCACTAGTGACTGTGGAATTACTAACTGGTATACTCTTCTACTAGGATTACCCAGCTCGGTAGTGCGATACAGTAACTCTTGGTTCATAACAAAGTCACTGATGGGTGCTGGTGGCTTCACAGAGAGAATAAGGTCTTCCTGGAGCAGGAATCGAATCACACCAGACCACATGGGGTCTGTTCATTGAGCAGTCTTTACATCCTCAGCACTAAATGGAGGATCAGCAGTTACTACACTGACATGACGTGATAAAGCATCAGCAACTACATTGGATTTGCGTAACTGTATAATTGCGTTCAGCCTTAGTAAGGACTCGGCTAGCACATACAACTAATTTCTTTAACTGAGTTTTCTTTATGTAACTAAGGACTGGGAACACTTTCCTACTGAAGGAATGAACAAGCTCGGTGGAGTGGAAGGACTCTCCCCGGGTGAAATAGATAACACTATCACATAATTACTAGCAAGGGAGAAACGGATCTACTATCACTTACAACATACAATAATTGCTCGACAAACAACGATTTACTTTACAGGGATTTACTGTCAACTAGGATAATATCACTATCTGGAACACAACAACAACAGACACTCTAGTAAACACTAGCCACAGAAACGTCTTTCTGCAGGCGGCATGTGGCAACAAGAGATGGCATAACTCATTTCAAACAGTCTTTCTTCAACAAGGCGTCCCCTGGAGAGGAACTACCACTTGAACAAGAGCCATCACAGGGATAGTACACTATCCTGTGTGCAATTATGACTGGATTCCAGACAGGAGTGACAGTTTGTACTAGTTCAGACCGCTCGGCTACGTTAATAAGTAATGCACAAAGCTATCAGGACTGAATCTGAACTTCACATTCCGCAGCACTGTTATAACTCTCTGATACAAGCTGTGAGAACAAACACATTGCTCAAGAGCTAGATACTGTCTTTCAGTCGGTAAGGAACTATCAGGAATTTCAGCAGGGGCTTTTGGAACATTAGGGGACTGATTGTCGTCATTAGCTACACTACTTTGAGGTAAGTGAGACATACTTGCAATGAAAATTGCACAATAACTAATTCAGGTAAAAATGAGAATGGTAAAATATTCACAGTACACAATTAGTTAAAATGGAAATTAAAAAAAAATCTTTGAATTAGGTGCAAAAAGGATTAAAACATTTAGTGTACACTGCTTAAGAAGGGATAACTCACTGAATTTTTACTGTAGAAAATGAAGGAATTACTTTACAAATTGCAATGAAAGGCAATATGACTACTGTATGGACTAACTGCAAAAGTGAGCTATCTCTACTGTGGAATTCAAACAAAATTACTAGATGAGAAATAATAAATCAATGCAAAGTGGAAATACAATCGATAAATTGTATGCAACTGGAAAATTACTGGAAAAACAAATTTTCTTAAAAGAAAATGACACTAGAATTTAATATGCATTGCTGGCAGAATGAATTAACTAGAATGCTGAAAGATTTCATTGAAATATTTGCACTTGTCAGGATAGACAATGAGTAAAATAGAATAAAGTACACAATACTGTAATTCAAAAAATGTTGTGAGCAGCTGGAAAATAATTTTAAAGTGTAATCGATGTTTGTTATTGTTGAAACAATTTACTGCATCAATTAAAAAGCAATGTTGCACAGGGCACAAGTAGACTGAACACTTTAACTCTTAGTACAATTAAAGAAAACTAATGAAAATGAGTATAATGAATATTACTTTACTTTAAATATGAATATTAAGAGTGAATTTGTTCAAGGAATTATTGCTAAGATCAACACAAAGACAATAATACACAAACTAAAATAAAAACTTACAGTTTTGCCGAAGAATATACAACACAACAAGATTCAATCACTGAATTGTGATAATTTATGCAATAAGATCTTGCATGTAAAAATATGTATAAAGAGATAGTTCTTGCTTCAGACAAAATATGTTCTATGAACAGGTTCTGGAAAAATAAAAAAAATGAGGCACTGTTTGACACAAAAATGTATGCTGACTATAGAATTAAAAACAGGTGAGATACTGGCACAAAAATTAATGGAACACAATGAATGGCACACAGGAAAATGAAATATGCAACTATTAACACTGGGGCATAAACATTGAAATAGTATATAACACAGCACAGAAATAATAAGCAACAAATTAAATACTGTACTGAGGGAGTGGGAAAAAAACAATGTTATACTGCACACAAAAAACAATAAAATTAGCACACAAAAGTACTTACTGCATGTTTAGAAAATAACACAAGAGAATATAGATATAAAATGACACGAAATGCATTGAATACTGGAAAAGTATTTGAAGTGAATTCACAAGAAACTGAAAACACAAGACTTTAAATGTCACTAAGAAAATTCACTGCTTAAATGTCTCACACACACGCAATTGTTTTTAAACATAATTGTCTCTAATGATGAATGAACGGCGAATGTAGGTAGAGGGAGAATATTTTCCTGGACGCTGGCTGGTGATGACTGCTGACGATCTTGGAGAATTGCGCTTACACGAGGAACTCACACAGCAAGCTTTTACGTTGGTGCTCTGGGATGAAGGAAGACACTCTCGACTTGCTATGTGAGCCAAAACAATGTTGCTGGTACCCAAGATAGGGTAGAAAATACCACAAAATATTGGCTGGTAGAGGTGGTGTTAGCGGGTGGTTTGTTTTGGTGGTGATGGCGCGCGGTACTAGTGAGAGTTCCCTCGCTCATGATTGGTTACTGGGGGCACGCGGTATGACGTCAGGGCGTTCTGCCTCACGGCCTTGGAACCCACTCACTAACTCAGGTGGCTTTTTGTACAATAAGCCACAGGAATGGTGAATATCACTCTGACAAGCGTCCAACTTGTAGCACAGAGCGATTGGAGACAATACTTCAAGGAACTGGCTTTGCTGAAGAAGCGACTGGCTTACTTGTATGTCTGGCTTTCCAGAAGAAGCTGGCTTAAGCTCTCTGGACTGATGGACCTGAATGTCGTTACTTGCACACAGCAGTGAAGAACTGGATGGATGCCAGGAGACACTGGATGACTATAGGCTGGCTTAGGCTCTTTCCCATAAACTGGCTTACTTGGTGGCTTAATTGCAAAACCCAGATCAACTCTTTGAAGGTTTACTTGCAATTAGAAGCCAGGAGACTGGAGACACTTCTTCAGAAGATGGCTGACGCACAGTGTTTAATGGACCGTTAGATATATGGGAGCTGAGAGCCTAGGCCTATGTCCGCCTGCACTGCCTAACTGAGTGGAACTGCCTCACTGGTGAGCGGGCACTCCTTGCGTTCAAAAGGGGAGGCCTATGATTGGCTAACGAAAGATCACATGGTGATCACGTGAACAGCTATGGTAAAGCTGTTAGAAATACGAACCGTACAACTGCTACACAGCAGTAACCAGGAGACCTGGTCACGGGGGAGTGTAGACCCCCGAAACACCCTGCACGCAGCAGTAATCAGGAGACCTGTTTATGGACCGGGTCACGGTGGAGTGTAGACTCCCGGATCACCCTCCAGGTAGACTCCAGGTTGATAAAGTTAAATAAAAACTGCAATTACTTTATTGCGGAACAATGTTACTACAACAACAGAAAGAAAATCTGGATAAGTAGAGCCCTCAAGACAGAGATGCCAAGTCCATGATACTCGTAAGGCATTTATTCTCTGCACTAGAATATTGCTTTACTTTAACAGTTATATTTTAGACAAGCGAAATTGCTGATCTTGAGAATTTACAAAGAAATATCCCAGCATGAAAAAAATGCCAAACACTTCAAATTACGGGAATGGTCTGAAATTCATATTTACTGGAAGGAGGATGAGAAACATGTTTCAATATTTACACTTAAAAAAGATGGAGGGATTTATTTCAGATCTGCACTCTGAAAGTCTCTGAAGTCTCAGTTTGACTGTGTTTAGAGAGAGCCATTAATGGGATGGACGACCATTAATCTGAGTGAATTTTTCATGAACGAGTTTCAAAACCCTGTTAACGTATGCCAAATTTCTGACATAACCCTAACTCCACTGTACTTTGATAAAGCCATTGACAACATGCCCATGCTCTATACCCCAGGCCCAGACTCGTGGAAATCTGTATTATCAAGAACTGCAAGAACCCCTCTCGCGTGCCTTAAGTATACTATGCTACAGCAAAGCAATAGCAAAGAATTGTAGACCAATAGGTCTAATGTCCCACATTACATAAATCTAGAAAAAATTCTAAGAAGCATGATCGCCAACCACTTGGATTTCCAACAATTGTACAACCCAGGGCAGCATGGACATGCGAGAGGCAGGAGCGACTTGTTCCTGCCTCTCGTAACTACTGGACCACTATGACATGGTCTTGGATGCACTGGAAGACAAACAGAATGCAGATATAGGACATACAGACTTTGACAAGTGCGATCATGGTGTAATAGCACACAAAATGCATGCTAAAGAAATAACTGGAAAAGTGGGTAGATCGATCTTTAACATTCTGACCAATAGATAACAAAGAGTAATGGTAAACAGTAAAGTTAGAGGCTGCCACAGTGAAATGCTCTGTGCCACAGGGTACAATACTCACCCCCATCCTTTTCCTCAATCTCATATCTGATTTGGACAGAGATGTGACTTCTTTTGCAGAGGATCTTAGAATCTTGATGAGAGTGTCATCCGTTGAGGACACTGTAAATCTCCTAGCGGATATAAACCCAGGTTTTCCAGTTGGCCGCGGAAAACAACATGATGTTCAGTGAGAATAAATTTCAGTTACTCTGTAAGGGAAACCTTGAGGAAATAATATCTAGAACGGAGCATACAACAAATTCTAACTACTCAATAGAGCGAAAAACTAATGTGAAAAATTTGGAAGTGATAGTGTCAAAGAATCTCTCATTTCAAAGATCACAACAGTGTCACTATCAAATCTGCGTGGAAAATGATTGGATAGATAATAAAAACCTTCAAAACAAGAGATGCCATGCCAGTGATGATCCTCTTTAAGTCATTTGTTCTCTCTAGGCTGGAATATTGCTGGGCACTAACAGCCCCATTCAAGACAGGTGAAATAGCAGTTCTAGATAAAGTACAGAGAATCTTTCCTGTATTTATTATTTCGGTCATTTTCCTTAATTACTTTGAACGTTTGGACTCCCTTGATCTGTACTCCCTGGAACGCAGGGTCTGGTCCCAAATCGGCACACACAAACTACTCCCTACGAAAGCGAGACAAGGTAGATGGAACATACTCCTAATGAAAAATAGAGGTGTACACTAAGAGAAATCACTCACTGTCCCTCATGGCTATCATGCTTACATGGAACTGTGTGCAGCGAGTATCAACAGCCTAGAGAAACTAGTCCAAAATCTGCACACAGTAATCACTCCTTTCGAAAGCAAAAGACAAGCCAAGTAGTGTAACATGCCCCAATGAAAAGTAGGGGTGCCATGAGCATATTGAAGAATAACACAATAATTGCCAGGGGCTCCTAGCATACATAAAGGGGATTACCAATAGACCCCCTAGCTATCTATAAGAGGGAGTTGGACAGATACCTAAAGTCAGTACCTGACTAGCCGGCCTGTGGTTCGTACATTGGATTGCCTGTGGCCGGCAGTAACAGCCTGGTTGATCAGGCCCTGATCCACCGCAAGGCTGGTTAAGCGTCAGGCCGCGGTGGCGTTAACCCCCGAACACCCAGGTAGACTCCAGGTGGCCTAACTGTTCAGGCCGTCAAAAGGGGTCCTGGTCTGATACCAGGTCACTGCAGTGATAATTTTATGACTCATATTAAGGAAGTAAAGTGTTTTAAAGACACCTATACGAATGAAGAGCTAAAAAGAAAATGTTAGCGTAGTAAAAGCCGAGAAGATCAAGTTCTGGAGCGAACAGCAGAAAGTGAAGCTGATTGTCTAACTACGACATGATGGAAAAGCTAACTCAATAACATTAGTAAAAAGTAATAAAATTAAAACAAGGATCAGTAAAGCAAACATCTTCTCAAATGGAAATATGAGATGACGGTGATGGATGGCAGGCGGGGAGGAGGCGAGACAGAAGGGCAGGACACTGTTTATTTATGTGCATCTTTTCCTCTCCTCTCCTCTTTCCTCCCTCTCTCCCTCCTTCCACCCCCTTCTACCCCTCCCTCCCTATCCACACATACCCGCCCACTCCCTCACATCCCTCGCTGATAAACACCACATGGCCGCTCTACCACACATATTCCTCCCCTCACCCATCAAGGCAGTGAAATTCGAATCAGAGAGAAGAAACATTTAAGGTTTGTTTGGGAGTTGACTTTGTGTGCTCCATTGTGGAGCCAAAGATAATACACAAAGTTATTTATAATCGTATAAGTGTTGAAAGAAGATTCTACCAACGACATCGATCTTGATCACTTCAAATATATGTTTTTGAAGTGATTCACGTCCAAGGACCAAAGCTTCTTCAATAATAACGTCTTAAGTTAATGCATTTTATTATCATTGCAGTTTTTACTTTGTATTCATCGTTTCTAGCAACAGTTGTATTAGTGTTTATGACAAATGTAACAAGATAAGATAATAATTTGTTAAAACAGTGTGTAGTGAATGCCAGTGTGACTGTGCAGAGTCTTGGAGTTAAATTTAAGATGATAGATGAATGAAACTATAAAATATGTATATGTAAGTTGGACTAATTAGGTAAGATCACAGGTCAGTAGGCCTACTGCTGTCCTCTATTATAATGTTCATATATTCTTCATTATTAGGTATCCTGGAATGAGGACCTTCTGGTGGCTGCCTGAAATTGCATTTTGTTTTCATCGCAATATTTCCTTTTTATTTCGCCCGTAACTCGGTCTCATCAGCACGGCTTCAATTTTTCAATGCTTGTGTATGGTAACTAAGGCCAGATTCATAGGACAAATTTTAATTTGTCTATTTTATTTAAAAATAAAAGCAATGCTTCCCATGTAATCACCAGAGAATGCCTCTTCAAATCGGCTTCAAACTACAAAAGCTGGAACTCAATTTGAACTGATTTTGAGTTCCAATTTGCTCATTTTTTTAGGAAGTTTTAGTAATTTGGATTTTCTTATAGAGAATTCTAAATAAAATATAAACAGAAATAGGAAAATGAAGAAATAAATATTAGCGTTGTTAGGACGATTTTGAATTTTCAGAACACATCAACATTTTCATTTTCTTTGTCCAATTTTTTTTTCGTTTTCATTGAGAACGTCTTATTCCATCAACTTCAAAATTTCCCTGTTTCTGTACTGTATCCAGGGCAAGAGTCATGGAAGTATCGGCATGTGTGGCCGCCCTACGGACGATGTTATGTAGCCCAGGACCTGATTTTAAATCCATGTGAGAACAGGGGAAAACCTCCTCTAATCAGCTTCATTATTTAATAATTCATGTTAAGCACTGAACTCATGTGGGTTATTCAGCACAAGTTGTTGTCAAGGCTTGATCCTCCGTCTGCTGAGCGCCAGACAAACACACTTCCTGTTTGTACTCACCTACCTGCCTTGTTAATACCAACAGCGGTGTAGCCGACTTAGAAAAAGTTTGGTATTGTTAATGGAGTGTGTAGGCGCCATATTGGCACTTTTAATCTCGAAATTATATTGTATTTTGCTTTAATTAACGTATAATTTTGCCTTGATTCTGATGAGAGGCTCTTGATCCAAAGAACTGGATTTATCTTCTTGGATCGAATTTGAATGTCTCCCATTCCATAGGCACTATAAAAGTCCTACTGGTTTAGCGCTTCACCTTTCTCTACATCAAATAAAACAATACATCGTAAGCAATGGATGAAAAATGTCTTGGCTTTAGGTACACATTTTGTAGGGTTCTGTAGAGTAACTTGAGAATGCCTCTTCTGATAGGATTATAACGATGGTTTTTGGAGTTTTCTTGGTAACGGGAATGCAATGATAAGGCTTCGGAGGCTTCTACTTTATTTGCATAAAGGTGCGAGTACACAGGCTGAGTGTTCTGTGGCCATGGTCCGGTGGGCCATGCGCCTTGCGAGGGACAGAGGAGTTAGGCCTGTTGACTGACTGATGTCTAGGCGCCAAGTGAGAGAGAGGCAGGGTGTCGCAGACTGACTTGGGGTATGCCTACAGGCTTGCCCTCTGGCAGAAACTATGAAAACTAACATGGCACGAAATATGAACTCAGCTGGAAGACAGCATGGCTGTCTATGCAGACAGCAAGGCTGTCTACGTCGCTCGGCC
The DNA here is from genome assembly GCA_009830355.1 of Cherax destructor. Classification (NCBI taxonomy): domain Eukaryota; kingdom Metazoa; phylum Arthropoda; class Malacostraca; order Decapoda; family Parastacidae; genus Cherax; species Cherax destructor. Next base: position 67,765 of record WNWK01007002.1, read on the forward strand.
ACGCGCCCATGGTCGACCCCGACCATGTCTGGCAGTAAAAAAACTCGGTCTCTCTCTCTCTCTCTCTCGCAAGAACAGGACACAGAACTCGAAAAAAAAACATATATACATAAACATATGGACATAGAAAAAAAAACTTCCTCCAGAGAGGGAAAAAAAAAAGGTGTGCTTTGTGGAGGAATGTGCTCCTACGATAAAATGGACTGTTAATGTTGCTACTTAGCTTATTGATGAATCCAAGAAGTCGCAGCCATCCCCGACATCTTCACAGAGGATACATCCATGGCCTCATTCCCCACAGGGCTGTATGGTAAAAACTTCAGGTGTGAGACTTATATTATTGCCCCAAAGGAGCGTATGCCATATACTCAGTCGTTGATGGACTGAAAGGCGGTTTACTCATGGTTTTTGGGCGGAACGCCCACGATTCACCGGATGATATGATAAATCTGCCTAAAGCAAATTATGCTTTCCTAACTGCGCAGCTGGTGGCATCTAGGTTTAAGCAGACTTACCTGGATATTTGTAACGGACCCTTAATTCACACCTGGATATCACTGTCTTGTTTGAAGAACGCTGCTTAAGAGTCACTGCCTTGTTAGACGACGCAAACTCATTGTCCCTTTACATTCTTCAATTTCAGTCGTTTTGCAGTACTAAGAAGCTTCGCACACTTCTTAATATACCGCAATTTTATACACTAAACGCGCTGGAACAGAATTTTTATCCGATTTCCCGACGTTAGTGGAGATTGAGGGAGAATGAACGCACACGACGATTGTCTCTTTGTCCGGTTATACACCGTGCCGTAAGCCTTTCCCCTTAGGTATCTTAAAGCAATCTAGCCCGCTCCTGCATCCCGCAGCTCGGTCAAGCTGGGCGTCGCTGATCTCAGCAAAATTTCAACACTTGCAACCCAGTGCAACAATTTGCAATTCAAGAGCTCATGTTCTCTAAATATTTAGATCACTGGAGCACAAGATTGTAAAGGCAAGTTTAGTAATTGAAATAACAGTTTTCTATATCTCTTTCCTGCTAAAGTAAAGAGTAACATATATCAATGTCTATCACTCATTACATTCACATTGGTTGCAACCCTGGTCAGCTACTATGTGACTCTTGGCTGTTTGGGTTCGTCCATATGTTTTCAATTAAACTGTTGACCAGTAAAGGTTGTTGATCAGGAAGCTAGACACGCCGTCTGGCCCTTTCTAAGGGCTGGGCCCCTAAGGGTAGGGATCTTTCTAAGGTCAGAAAGGGCTGATACCCCCCTCTTTTGGAGAATTTTCTCCACATGCTTCGTGGTCTAAGGCAGTGAGCGTCGAAGCAGCAGTGCACGCCTTCCTGCATCTGGATACATACTGCAACATGGGAGACATAGCTGTGGCTGAGCTGTGACATAACAGGGTACGGTCTCCTCTGGGAGGTGAAGCAGACATCGTAGTAGTTGCTGCAGGGTTCACTCAACCTGGGGCACAACCTGCTTGTGCCCTCGAGTGAGGCGTCATTAGTAGTCGCAACAGGACAGGACTGGCAAGCGACTCAGGAGGACATTCCTTGACTGGTACTGTCGCTGGAGCTGTCGCTGCTGGTGAGTGTGGAGTGAGTCGTGACAGGGACGACTCGGCAAAACATCTGGAGGTCGTAACAGCATACACCATACTGCAGTGAGTGGGCTAGCAGTCAAAGTAACATCATCTTTGTGCAGGCTGCTCAATGAAGCTGTGACACGAGGCTGACAGTCGCCTTCCAACAGGCTTAACTGCGGCTCGACGAGTGTCATCTCTTGACAGTAGAAGTTACAGCAGAGGGCAGTGTAAGCGTCCCCAAACTGGTCATCTACAATAACTGGACTGACGGTCTATGAGGTGAAGTGGAACGGTCTCGATGGGAGAATCGTCGCGGGTACGATTCAGCAAAGGCATCTACGAGCGGCGAACAATAAGAGCTTTCTGTACAAGGTGCTCGAATGCTTGTAACTGACGCCTGGACTTGACAAATGTCAGCTGTCAAGCGTGCAGGGCGCGGGTCACACCGGGTGACAAAGTAACACACAGGTGCTACATAGGACACACGAGAAAACTGCACACATACTACACATGTGGTACAACATGGCTTACTAGCAAATGACGCTTTTCTGTATAAAAATCGTCACTAAGCAATACACGAACATGTGAGAACACTGACTGAGAGGAATTAATGAACACTCGACTTATATCTTCTCTCAAACTTCTCGACAAATAATGAAAATAAAATGCTCACTGTGAAACTAGAACACACAGTGACGTCATGTGGGTGATGTCAGGCATGACGTCATGATGGATGTCATGGGGTGACATCACAAGTGACGTCAGGCAGCATCATGGTGACGTAGCGAGGTGACGTCCTGGAGTGACGTCGGCAGGGATGTCATGGGGTGACATCATGAAGTGATGTCAGCAGACATCGCGAGATGACGTCTTGGAGTGACGTAGGAGTCAGGCAGCATCGTGGTGACGTCAGTGAAGTCGGCAGGATCGTGACGTCAGCAGCATGGTGACGTCATGGGTTGATGTGGGCGCAGACCACAGCATGGCTTGGGAGGTCTGGCTTCGGTAACACCCCACGTGGCTTGCTGATCACGTGGCTTGGTCACACGTGGCTTCGAGTTGCCTCGACACTCGGATACACAGTTCTGGCAAGAATTCACAAGGAAATTCACAGGAACACGGCACAGAGGGAGTGAGAGCAGTGAGTGATGTATATAAGAACATAAGAACATAAGAAAGGAGGAACACTGCAGCAGGCCTGTTGGCCCATTCTAGGCAGGTCCTTCACATTCCATCCCACTAACAGAATATTTGTTCAACCTAATTTTCAATGCTACCCAAGAAATAAGAACATAAGAACATAAGAAACATAAGAAAGGAGGAGCACTGCAGCAGGCCTGTTTACCCATACTAGGCAGGTCCTTCACAATCCGTCCCACTAACAGAATATTTGCTCAACCAAATTTTCAATGCTACCCAAGAAATAAGCTTTGACAATTCTACCCACTCATGCGAGTCCCACTCAAATCCAACCCTCTCACTCATGAATTTATCCAACCTAAATTTGAAACTACCCAAGGTCCTAGCTTCAATAACCCTACTAGGCAGACTGTTCCACTCATCAACTACCCTATTTCCAAACCAATACTTTCCTATATCCTTTCTAAATCTAAACTTATCTAACTTGAATCCATTATTGCGGGTTCTCTCTTGGAGAGATATCCTCAAGACCTTATTTATATCCCCTTTGTTAATACCCATTTTCCACTTGTATACCTCGATCATGTCTCCCTCATTCTACGTCTTACAAGTGAATGTAATTTTAGGGTCTTCAATCTTTCTTCGTAAGGAAGATTTCTAATGCTATGTATTAATTTAGTCATTCTACGCTGAATGTTTTCTAACGAATTTATGTCCATTCTGTAATATGGAGACCAAAACTGAGCTGCGTAATCTAGATGAGGCCTTACTAATGATGTATAAAGCTGTAATATAACCTCTGGACTTCTGTTGCTAACACTTCTTGATATAAATCCCAGTAATCTATTTGCCTTATTACGTATGACGTACACTAGGGCGGGTGTGTATGGTGAGAGACAGGGCTGCGTGCCTACTCACCTCACCCATAACGCACAAGGAAGACACCTCACACTGGCCGCTGAAATCACCACAAACTCACCTCTGATGTGCTGAAATAGCCGTGCTGAGCTGAACAACAACAGCAGAACATGCTGGCAAGGCTGAGCACGTGACTGAGAAACAGCGTGGGACGCTGTGGCGTGAAGTCAGTGACGTCCTTTCTCGGAGAATTCATCAAATTTCGGCCGGGATCCTGTATGTACCTGTGTCTGGATGCTGAGATTTGCAGACACGACATCAGGATAACTCGTTGAGAGACGGATGCTTCTTGTGTAGGCTGATGAATTGAAGACAAACTTCATTCCTCTTCCTCCCCTCTCTGGCAAACACAACTGCTGTGAGGCACCGCTTCCACCATTTATAACGATATTTATTTGGCGTTTTGGAGGCATGGGAATGCAATGATAAGGCTTCGGAGGCTTCTACTTTATTTGTATAAAGGTGCGAGTACACAGGCTGCGTGTTCTGTGGCCATGGCCCAGCGGGCCATGCGCCTTGCGAGGGACAGAGGAGTTAGGCTTGTTGACTGACTGATGTCTAGGCGCCAAGTGAGAGAGAGGCAGGGTGTCGCAGACTGACTTGGGGTATGCCTACAGGCTTACCCTCTGGCAGAAACTATGAAAACTAGCATGGCACGAAATATGAACTCAGCTGGCAGACAGCATGGCTGTCTATGCAGACAGCAAGGCTGTCTACAGGATTTAAACTTTTAGGGCCGGTGTGTTTATCTTTAAAAAGTTTTGCCTGGATTTTAGGTTGTGTAAGTTTTAAATATATCAATTCTCTTTATCAAATTGGTTTCTGTGAAATAACCTGAGAACGTCAATGCTGATCAGAAATAATTCTCAGTAACCTCATTGGATTATCTTAGGTTAAATCTATATACGTAGTGTTAATTTAGTAGACCCTAGTGGGTTTAGCGCTTGGTTTTGATTATAATAATGTTCATTAATAAAACCTAAATATGTTTATATATATTACTACGAGAAAAGTTTGCATTTATTTTGGCCCGAAGTCTTTCTGTGTTGGTATCAATTATTTCTTGTTTTATGTAAGAAACTGGGAAAATTAGAATACTGATTTCCATGTGATAATTTTTGAGTGCCTCATCTAATTATCTTCTCCCTTCAATGTTAATGACTTGATCATGTCTTGAGTTCCTGCATACTTAATGTGTTGCAATATTTCAGGATATTGTTTCCTCTGAGACAAAAGAATGCCACTTTATTTTGGCTTGAAATTTGATGCTTCTTAGTCAGAATTTTCATTTAGTTTAGGGTTGTGTTTGTCCTATTTTCTCATATTGAACAAAAAAATGGATATCAGTCATCATGTGATAACTTGTTAATGGTTAATTTGATTCACTTTAGATCTTCAATGCTAATACTTCACTGCAGTGGAAATTTATGCTACCCTTTGTGGTAATCTTGTAGTGTGCACTGACGTAGAAGGCTGGGGCGTGCACTGGCGTAGAAAGCTTGGGCGTGCACTGGCGTAGAGGGCTGGGATGTGCACTGGCGTACAGGGCTGGGGCGTGCACTGGCGTACAGGGCTAGTTCGTGCACTGGCGTAGAGGGCTGGGGCGTGCACTGGCGTACAGGGCTGGGGCGTGCACTGGCGTACAGGGCTGGGGCGTGCACTGGTGCAAAGGGCTGGGGCGTGCACTTGCGAAGAGGGCTGGGGCGTGCACTGGTGCAAAGGGCTGGGGCGTGCACTTGCGAAGAGGGCTGGGGCGTGCACTGGCGTAGAGGGCTGGGGCGTGCACTGGCGTAGAGGGCTGGGGCGTGCACTGGCGTAGAGGGCTGGGGCGTGCACTGGTGTAGAGGGCTGGGGCGTGCACTGGCGTAGAGGGCTGGGGCGTGCACTGGTGTAGAGGGCTGGGGCGTGCACTGGCGTAGAGGGCTGGGGCGTGCACTGGCGTAGAGGGCTGGGGCGTGCACTGGCGTAGAGGGCTGGGGCGTGCACTGGCGTAGAGGGCTGGGGCGTGCACTGGCGTAGAGGGCTGGGGCGTGCACTGGCGTAGAGGGCTGGGGCGTGCACTCGCGTAGAGGGCTAGGGCGTGCACTGGTGTAGAGGGCTGGGGCGTGCACTGGTGTAGAGGGCTGGGGCGTGCACTGGTGTAGAGGGCTGGGGCGTGCACTGGCGTAGAGGGCTGGGGCGTGCACTGGTGTAGAGGGCTGGGGCGTGCACTGGTGTAGAGGGTTGGGGCGTGCACTGGTGTAGAGGGCTGGGGCGTGCACTGGTGTAGAGGGCTGGGGCGTGCACTGGTGTAGAGGGCTGGGGCGTGCACTGGTGTAGAGGGCTGGGGCTATGCAGTGTTGGGATACAGTTCTTGGATCACACAGTGGCAGAAATTCTTGGTTACATATGCAGTTGTTGATCACGTTATCTCCCTGTCCTTCTCTACAACCCTCCCTTTTTTTCTCCCTACTCACTACATCACTCTTCCTCTTTCCCCTTTTTGCCTAGCCACCACATCTCCCTTTGCCGTTTTTTTTCTGCTCACTAACCTCCCCTCTCTTCCTCTATCCCACGTTCCTCCCACCATTCCTCTCCCTTTCCCTTGTATGTTGTCCCACATTAATGCCTCTCCCACCATCCCTTCACTCTTTCTTAATCCCTTGTTTCACCAACACTCTGTTGCCTCTTCCATCATATGTTGTCCTTGCCTCCATCTATGTTCCTCCAGTCTTTGTCCCTCCCATCATCCCTCCACTCTTACTCCATCGCAGCGAGCTGCCTCCTTCTCACCCATATATTATACCCTGTCACATATATTATACCTCTCCCACACAACCCTCCACTTCCCTGCACCCAGCTACTACACTACCCTCCACCTCCCTCCTCCCAGCTACTACACTACCCTCCACCTCCCTCCTCCCATCTACCACACTACCCTCCCCCTGCTTCCACCCAGCTACCACACTACCCTCCCCCTGCCTCCACCCAGCTACCACACTACCCTCCACCTCCCTCCTCCCAGCAACCACACTACCCGCCACTTCCCTCCTCTATAGTACCCTCAGCCTTTCTGTTGGGGCCAGCTCTCACACTCCCATCAATTTTCATTTTGCTCAGCTCTCACACTACCCTCAGCTTCCCTCCAGCTCTCAGCTCCCACACTACCCTCAGCTTCCCACCTGCTCTTAGCTCTCACACTACCCTCAGCTTCCCACCTGCTCTCTGCTCTCACACTACCCTCAGCTGCCCTCCGGCTCTCAGCTCTCTCACTACCCTCAGCTTCCCTCCGGCTCCCAGCTCTCACACTTACCTCAACCTTCCTCCGGCTCTCTGCTCCTCTACCCTCGACTACCCACCCTTCAGCTCTCAGCTTCCAGCTGGTCTCAGCCTCCTACCTGCTCTCTCTCTCTCTCTCTCTCTCTTTTTTTACACAGGGTTTGACAAGGTTAGGTTAGGGATCCCTAGCTTTATTGACAAGCTATTTACAAGTTAAGGATTCCTAACTTTATTGATAAGCTAAGAGCTGTTACCTACATCAGCTCATTTGAAAGCATTTTTATTGTTATGAAACATACAAGTAGGGAACAGGATGAAGTTGGAGCCATCTGTGGGCCAGCATGGGGATAAATGGAGAAGGGTAAAGCCAGAGTGAAGTTGTTGCTTTCTGCCCGTCTTGTGGAATAGAAGCTTGGCTCTCACTGTCCTCGAAGTAGAACCAAATGTGCTCTCTCTCTCTCTCTCTCTCTCTCTCTCTCTCTCTCTCTCTCTCTCTCTCTCTCTCTCTCTCTCTCTCTCTCTCTCTCTCTCTCTCTCTTTTTTTTTTTTACTATCCTCAGGCATTACAACATTTTGTAGATATTGTCAATTTTGAAAAAAACAAAACACTGAAATTTGTCAATAAGGCCAACCCAAGAAATGGCAAAAATCCCCCAAACTAAGGCACATGTTACTGCAAGACCTGGAAATACTTTCAGCTAGTCACAAGCTGCAGTTCAGTACACGAGGGAGGATGCAGAGTGCGCGTGTACACACACGAACGTCAATCTGAATCTGAATATCAAAACTACAGTAGGAGAAATTCTTGAGTGCCAGAACAGAATGGCAGAAAGAATGTGTTACCAGGTGGGAGCCATGGTGGTACCAGGTGGGAGCCATGGTGGTACCAGGTGGGAGCCATGGTGGTACCAGGTGGGAGCCATGGTGGTACCAGGTGGGAGCCATGGTGGTACCAGGTGGGAGCCATGGTGGTACCAGGTGGGAGCCATGGTGGTACCAGGTGGGAGCCATGGTGGTACCAGGTGGGAGCCATGGTGGTACCAGGTGGGAGCCATGGTGGTACCCGGTGGGAGCCATGGTGGTACCCGGTGGGAGCCATGGTGGTACCCGGTGGGAGCCATGGTGGTACCAGGTGGGAGCCATGGTGGTACCAGGTGGGAGCCATGGTGGTACCAGGTGGGAGCCATGGTGGTACCAGGTGGGAGCCATGGTGGAGTGGATGATAATACCAGCGGTGGGCTCCTCACAGTCACACATATTAAGACCAACAAACAAAAGCCCTCCAGCCCAGCAACGTTCGATATATTGTCTTGGCAAACAAATGAACAATGTCTGAAACCGAGTAAGAAAAACACAGTATCGCTCACCTGCTCATTACACTATTTTTAATTTGGTTTAGTTTTTGTTTTCTATATATTTTACTCATTCATACAATACGTTTCGTGCATATAAACTGTTTCTTGTATACTTTATGGAAAACGACAGATGAGTACATCTCAGGACATTTATTAAAATTAAATGTTTCACCAGTAGTGTTTTCAGCTGTACTAATCACTGGTCTAAACTCGTGGCCAAACATTTGTTTTAATAAATGTCCTGAAGTACACACAAGTCCGGCTTTTTTTCCACATCTCGTCGGTATCACTGTACCATTTACTTTCTTGCATAATTTACTCTTCTCTTATCTCTTTTCATTGTGCATAATTTTCTTAACAGTTCATATATTATTCCTTCACATTTTACTAAGATTACTTTACTCAGCATTTCATTTTATAGTTTATATATTGCTCCTTAATATTTTCTCAATGTTTTTACATTATTCCTGTATTTTAGTTTTCGTTGACACGTATATTAGCTATATTTTTGTATGTATATTATTTTATTGTTCCTTATATAGTTACATTAAGGTTTTACTCAGCAGTTTTTTCTATTGTTTATTTGACCATATATTTTTATTTTGATCAAAGTTATTACCATTGTTTTTGCAAATACTACCCATTAATATTAATATAGATCCTGATCTTCCTCCCAGACATTCATTATAATCAGTTTCCAGCAAACGAAGACTGCAAATATTACACTACCAGGCAAACACAGTTGTCAGTGTGAAGACGAACACCTCAGTATATAACTACATCGCTAGAACACTAAGTAAACACTACGATGACATCATAGTACTGAGTCACTAAGTGTTAACTTAAATTATTACAGAAACCATGACACAAAAGACGTCTATAACTAACCTGGGTGCGCATGCATCTATAACTAACCTGGGTGCGCATGCATCTATAACTAACCTGGGTGCGCATGCATCTATAACTAACCTTGGTGCGCATGCATCTATAACTACATTGGGTACGCATGCATCTATAACTAACCTGGGTGCGCATGCATCTATAACTAACCTGGGTGCGCAGGCATCTATAACTACATTGAGTGCGCATGCATCTATAACTAACCTGGGTGCGCATGCATCTATAACTACATTGGGTGCGCATGCATCTATAACTACATTGGGTGCGCATGCATCTATAACTAACCTGGGTGCGCATGCATCTATAACTAACCTGGGTGCGCAGGCATCTATAACTACATTGGGTACGCATGCATCTATAACTAACCTGGGTGCGCATGCATCTATAACTAACCTGGGTGCGCATGCATCTATAACTAACCTGGGTGCGCATGCATCTATAACTAACCTGGGTGCGCAGGCATCTCTAACTACTCTGGGTGCGCATGCATCTATAACTAACGTGGGTGCGCAGGCATCCATAACAACAGACCTGCTCAAAAGGTGGGTGACTTAATAGCTCTTAGCTAACAAACAACATTCTTAGATCCACTTAGAAGAAACATAACTATGAAAGCAATATAAAATGGGGTTGATTCTCAAAGAACTGTCGAAAGGATAAATAACATTCACTATGCTTATAAAGAAATATAAAGAACTGTATTGCGCCAAAAGATTCAATACAATAAAGGGCAATATCGAAAAGACCTGGAAAATATTCTCGACTACTGGTCTCGGGTAAACTTCCTAAAACCAAAGAAATCATACTGACCAGACCTAACAAGCCCCGAAACCCCATTCATATTGCCAATGCAGTAAATAAACTTAATGAATTCTCAGCTATGGAGAATATCCTTGCCAGTAAAATCCCATTTCTCAGGTTAGTGATTACCTCAGATATAATTCAGCGAGACATTAAACCAGAAAGGGTCACTCAGCACTGCTGGGAGGAATGTGCGAGAGAGATGTACCTTGTAGTGGAGTATACCAGGTAAGTAAGAGTTAGTGCAATAATAAACTGGGAATCAAACTTGGTGCAATAGCTTAGTGTCTCTTAAAAAAAATCGAAGTGAGAGTCCAACTCGGACCAGTGTTGTTGCCAGATTTGCTGAGAGGCTACTGAAAAATAGTCGAAGAAAGGAATGCCCATGAAGGGAAATTGGGAGGTCCTGAATAACTAACCGAGTGGCTGAGTCTTCTTGTTCAGTGTCCTGAACATCGGCGTGTTCTTGGAACCAGTAAATTAGGACAGCAATGTGACGTAACCAAAGCTCTATACGAATTTCAAAGAAATGATAGGAATCAAATTTTTGGATTGCTTGTGAGACATTTTGAGAGTCTAAAACAAATACGAATGATGAAACAGACATGAGCGAAGTGTGTATGATAATAGGGAGAAATTCCTATCACACTGCTGTGAAAACACTGATCGAGTCTAGTAAATGACATTGGGTTATTCTCTCGGCAAAAAAAAAAAAAAAACAGATGCATATCCGAAAAAACTGGGAGATTTAGAGCTATCAGTATACACTGTAGAGATGTATCGGATGTGAAAATTTAGATATCCGCGGATGCGGATGTGTATGAGGATGTCTTGCTTACTTATTTTGCGGATGCGGATACCTGTTTACAGTAAAATACGGATGCGGATGTAAGACATTGTGTGGATGTTCCGCGGATGCGGATATCCGATACATCTCTAATACACAGCGTGAGAATGAGACTGGAAGTGTTCAAGAAACAGTGAACATAAAGTTTTAGTAGACAAGGGAGCTTTTGGACATAAAAGAGGGAAGGAAGAAACATAATTCATCTGGAAGGGAGGGAAAAGTAAGATGCTTGATGAATGCGAAGGGGAGGTAAATTAAGGAAAGCCATTAGAGTTAATGCAGAGAGGAAAGGGGTGTTATGAAGGAGCGCGACAATTAAATAAATTAGCCTTCTTAATTTCCCATATCGATCTGTATGTGGAAAGATCGTAGAAGCGAACTAAATAATGGAGACATTGCGTCCATCTTGCAAAGAGGGAGCTTTCGTCTATGTAAATTAAGCTCTCAACTGAGGGAGATCAGAAGCTCCGGAACACAACCGTAACCCTTGATGATGGATGGAATAAAGACAAGAAAGAGTAGTAGGGGAGGCTGAAGAATAGAGTCACAGTAGTCGAGCTTAGATAAGATTAGAGCTGAATGAAGGTGAAGGAGGATTCATCCATGAGCTCCCAAGAGAGATGGACTGGAGTTTTAAGGAGGTTCAAGCAGCTATAACAAGCAGCTTTCAGGGAGGTTATGCCAAGCTTCCAAGACATTCCATGATCACACAAGAGACCAAGAAATTTGTCTGATCAGTAGCACACTGGAGAGAGGCCACTGCAAGATGACACACAGCGGCCGCAGTAACTGTTCTCTCATCTAAACACTGCATGAGAGAACAGACGCAAGGTCATTGATGACAGACATGAAGATGAAAGTGCTACGAACACAGTCTTGAGTAACTCCTTCAACCTGCTAAAAATCTTACACACACACACACACACACACACACACACACACACACACACACACACACACACACACACACACACACACACACACACACACACAGATGTTAGGAAGCATTTCTTCAGCCACAGAGTAGTCAGGAAGTGGAATAGTCTAGAGAAAGATATAGTGGAGGCAGGAACCATACATAGTTTTAAGACGAGGTATGATAAAGCTCATGGAGCAGGGAGAGCAGAGACCCAGTAGCGGACAGCGAAGAGGCGGGGCCAGGAGCTAAGTATCGACCCCTGCAACCAAAATTAGGTGAGTACACACACACACGCGCGCGCGCGCGCACACACGCAAACGCACGCACGCACTCACTCAAACGCACGCGCACACATACGCACACATGCGCAACACACTCACGCAAACACACGCACGCGCGGAAGGGAAATCCCATGTCACAAACCTATTTGAGTTTTATGACAGGGTAACGGAAGTAAGACAGAAGAGAGAGAGGTGGGTAGATTGCATTTTCTTGCATTTCAAAAAGGCTTTTGACACAGTACTACACAAGAGATTAGTGCAAAAGCTAGAGGATCAGACTCGCATAACAGGAACGGCACTGCAATGGATCAGGGAATACCTGCCAGAAAGACATCAGCGAGTCATGGTACATGACGAAGTGTCAGAGTGGGCGCCTGTGACGAGCGGGGTTCCACAGGGGTCAGTCCTAGGACTGGTGCTGTTTCTGGTATATGTGAACGACTTGACGGAAGGAATAGACTCAGAAGTGTCCCTGTTTGCAGATGATGTGAAGTTAATGATAAGAATTTAATCAGACGAGGAGCAGGCAGAACTACAAAGGGATCTGGACAAGATGCAGGCCTGGTCCAGAAAATGGCTCCTGGAGATCAACCCCACTAGGTGCAAAGTCATGAAGATTGGGGAAGGGCAAAGAAAACCGCAGACTGAGAACAGTCTAGGGGGCCAGAGACTTCAAACCTTACTCAAGGAAAAGGCTCTTGGGGTGAGTATAACACCAGGCACATTTCCTGAGGCGCACATCAACCAAATAACTGCTGCAGCATACGGATGCCTAGCAAACCTAAGAATAGCATTTCGACATCTTAATAAGGAATCGTTCAGAACCCTGTACACTGTGTACGTCAGGCCTATATTGGAGAATGCAGCACCAGTTTGGAACCCACCCCTAGCCAAGCACATAAGGAAAATAAAGTGCAAAGGTTTGCAGCAAGACTAGTCCCGGAGCTAAGGGGCATGTCCTACGAGGAGAGGTTAGGCAAATCTATCTGACGACGCTGGAGGACAGGATAGATAGGGGGATATAATAACTACATATAAAATACTGAGGAGAATTGACAAGGTGGACAGAGACAGGATGTTCCAGAGATGGGACACAGCAACAAGGCGACACAATTGAAAGTTGAAGACTCAGATGAATCACAGGGATGTTAGGAAGTATTTCTTCAGTCACAGAGTGTTCAGGAAGTGGAATAGTCTGGGAAGTGATTGTAGACTGTAAGCCTACATGCAAGCCGGTGGGCATGCCAGCCTGCCCACGCCTGCCTCTCTCACTCAGGCAGCCTCCGAAGCCTTATCATTGCTCCCCGCTTGCAACAACGACATAATCCTAGAAAACATGATGTAGTGGAGGCAGGATCTATACAAAGCTGTAAGAAGAGGTATGATAAAGCTCATGGAGCAGGAAGAGTGACCTAGTAGCGACCAGTGAAGAGGTGGGGACAGGAGCTGTGACTCGACCCCTGCAACCACAACTAGGTGAGTACACACACACTATCTACATATATATATATATATATATATATATATATATATATATATATATATATATATATATATATATACTGCCGATTAGGTAAAACTGGTCAATTAGCAAGAACTCATCTAAAATTAAGTCCTTTCTAAAATTTTCTTATACGTTTAAAGATATATTTTTTCATTTGTGTTAATGTAAGAATTTATAATTTTGTACCAAGAGAAACTTTGAAAACCTACCTAACCTTACTATAACAAGCGCAATTTAATTTAGCCTAATCCAACTAAATATATTTTAGATACGTTAACATTAATTTAATAATAAACAAACACAATGAAATATATTTTTCGTTAGGTTCAGAATGATTTTTGCAAAATTATTGCATACACAAAATTTCGCTTGTCATATACGGCAAGAAGAGTGTTGCTATTTAAGCCAAAATCGGCAGTTTTACCTAATCGGCACGACATATTATATATATATATATATATATATATATATATATATATATATATATATATATATATATATATATATATGTCGTGCCGATTAGGTAAAACTGGCGATTTTGGCTTAAATAACAACACTCGTCTTGCCGAATAAGGCAAGTGAAAATTTGTGTATGGAATGATTCGCAAAAATAATTCTGAACCTAACGAAAAATATATTTTATTGATATATATATATATATATATATATATATATATATATTATATATCGTGCCGATTAGGTAAAACTTGTCAATTAGCAAGAACTCATTTAAAATTAAGTCCTTTCTAAAATTTTCTCTTATACGCTTAAAGATATATTTTTTTCATTTATGTTAATGTAAAAATTGATTATTTTGAACCAAAAGAAACTTAAAAAAAACCTACCTACCCTTATTATAACAAGCGCAATTTAAATTATCCTAACCCAACTAAATATATTTTAAATACGTTTACAATAATTTAATAATAAACAAAAACAATGAAATAATTTTTTTCGTTAGGTTCAGAATGATTTTTGCGAAAATATTGTATACACAAATTTTCGCTTGTCTTATATGGCAAGAAGAGCAACGCTATTTAAGCAGGCCAGGCCAGGGTTCGACCCCACCACACATTGTCCCGTCTCAAGAGACAACACAACGTACGTGTCACTTTATTCACTCCGTCATCGATCCTACAAACAATATGATTCGAGCGAACTAGGCTTGTTTCATGTTGCGAGGACACTTGTGACAGTGGATGCTCAAGGATTAATTTCAGCCTCCTCCTGTTTGAATACCCTCCTCAACAAGCAGTCTATGTAGTAGAATCGATGGCAGAGTGGATAAAATGACACGTACGTTGTGTTGTCTCTTGAGACGGAAAATGTCGTGGGGTCGAACCCTGGCCTGAGCGCCCCTTGTCGCGCTTACACTACAGTTATAAAACTGTAACATTATCACCCTTATATATATATATATATATATATATATATATATATATATATATATATATATATATATATATATATATATATATATATATATATATATATATATATATGTATATGTATGTCGTGGCGAATAGGCAGAACTTGCGATTTTGGCTTAAATAGCAACGCTCTTCTTGCCATATAAGACAAGCGAAAATTTGTGTATGCAATAATTACGCGAAAATCATTCTGAACCTAACGAAAAAAATATATTTAATTGTGTTTGTTTATTATTAAATCAATGTTAACGTATCTAAAATATATATTTAGTTGGGTTAGGCTAAATTAAATTGCGCTTGTTGAAATAAGGTTAGGTAGGTTTTCAAAGTTTCTCTTGGTTCAAAATTATAATTTTTTACATTAACATAAATGAAAAAAAAATATCATATATATATATATATATATATATATATATATATATATGTATATATATATATACTATATATATATGTATAATCAGATTAGTTTGTTGTATGTCAACAATATCTTACGAGTGCTTCAAGTTGAAAAACTTTGCTTTATTTTTAAGTTAAATCAATTATTCAGTTTATATGCGAACTGAATAACTTAAATTCCTCTGTTGGTTTACTTGGAGTTTACCTGGAGAGCGTTTAGGGGGTCAACGCCCCCGCGGCTGGGTCTGAGACCAGGCCTCATTGTGGATCAGGGTATGATCAACCAG
Organism: Cherax destructor; assembly: GCA_009830355.1. Taxonomy (NCBI): domain Eukaryota; kingdom Metazoa; phylum Arthropoda; class Malacostraca; order Decapoda; family Parastacidae; genus Cherax; species Cherax destructor. Next base: position 83,390 of record WNWK01007002.1, read on the forward strand.
GCTGTTACATTATAATTAATGACGCATTGTTTCCTTCTACTGTGAGGGGAAGCTAAGTGGAAAGCTGTCCACTTTTATCAGAAAATTGCTGTTGCTTCCTTGATGCCACTTTGTTGACATATCTTATTTCGCTTCTCACTTTCATTTTTATTAGGTCGATCGTTTTTTTTAAATCACTATCTCCTTTCCCACACTCACCATCTATCCTGGGATCTTCTTCCTCACTATTTTTTTCTCTCCTCTCTCACCTTCGTTAAATAGCTGCTCACCTCTCAGTTTACCCTCACTCTTATTACCACCTCTCATCCTTCACGGTGCCACCTCCGTCTACCAGACATTCTGTTCACATTAATCTTCCTTGCGCCCCGCTGCTTCTTCCTGCCTCCTGGTGCCTCCACGCCCCATCCAGCCCATATCCTCACTTGTCGCAGCAGCCTCGGTGGCCGCCTTGAGGGTCAGGTCACGCTGCTACCCAATATGGAGGCTGACATTATGAACCCACTCTCTTTTATCTTCCGCAGTGATCTCTGCCCCGCCGCGTCTTCTCTATATTAGTCGGTGTTTCCCTTGTGGTGTCTGCACCTATTTGTCTTTCTTGTGGAGCCATTATGGGAACGCAAAGGTGCGTCTCAGGTGTGTTAAGGACGCACACCTGGTCTTGTATACGCATCATGTGCAACTCTGAATGACTGATCTTCTGTGGGAGGCTGAGCATCACTTGTCAGCCAAGTCATTACTACTCGGTGTTGGTTTCAAATATGGTAACTTCTTGTGGCCAGATCTCAGTTTATACTTTCTGGTAGACTGCCTGGTTGATTTGGCTGTTTGTGCCAGCATCTCATAAGAACATAAGAAAGAAGGAAAACTGCAACATGCCTACTGGTCCATGCGAGGCAGGTCCAAGTCTCCAACCTAGTCAGGTCAGGTCATATCCACTTAAGGAAGAAGCACAGCATCATAACTGTTAGCACAAGCTAGTCATGTCCAACTCACACCCACCCACACCCACTCATGTATTTATCTAACTTATTTTTAAAACAACACAACATTTCAGCTTCTATGACGGTACTCGGGAGTTTGTTCCACTCATCCAAAACTTTGTTACCAAACCAGTCCTTTCTTATATCCTTCCTGAATCTGATTTTTTCCAGCTTAAAACCATTGCTGCGAGTCCTGTCTTGGCTAGATATTTTTAGTACGTTATTTACATTCCCTTTATTTACTCCAGTTGTTCATTTATACACCTCAGTCATCCCCCTCCCCCTCCTAATTCTACGCCTTTCTAGAGAGTGCAGATTCAGGGCCCTCAGTCTATCCTCATAGGGAAGATTTCTGATACATAGGATCAACTTTGTCATCCTCCTTTGTATGTTTTCCAGTGCATTTATATCCATTCTGTAATACGGTGACCAGAACTGTGCCTAACCAAACATGTATAGAGTTGAAGAACAACCTGAGGACTTCTATTATTTATACTTCTTGATATGAAGCCAAGGATTCTGTTAGCTTTATTGCGACCACTTATGCACTGTGAACACAGCAATCCGGCTGATTTGTGGTGATTTGAAGGAAACATCTAGTCCATTTCCGAAGAAAGGCTGATGTTGATTATTCATCGTCAAATATTCCCTTAGTAAATGGAACCCAGAGAGTAGTAATAGCAGTAGTAAACGGTGAAATCGGACCTTTTATCTTATGTTACTAGAAATTACTTTGCAATTTGGCGGTGGATCACATCATTTGCGAAGCCCAGTTGCATCTGCGGAGTCAGTTTTTTATTTTAGAAGAGATGGAGGGGCAAGTCTCTCTACACTTACTGTCCATTTTCTCCTAGCAGTGAATTAGCACTTAGGAATTACTTGGCTGTTGTGGGTCACATAGCGAAGAGAACCGAAAATAATTTCCATGTGCCAGGTACCCGTCCCTTCAGGGAATCAAAGAGGTGTTTTTATATATGTTAAGGGCTCGTGAGTCTAAAAATTTGAGCTACTCCAATAGACCCCTGGCTGTCTCCAAGAAGGCGCTGGACAGGTACCTAAAGTCAGTACCTGATCAGCCGGGCTGTGGTTCGTACGTCGATTTGCGTGCGGCCAACAGTAACAGCCTGGTTGATCAGTCTCTGATCCGCCACGAGGCCTGGTCACAGACTGGACCGTGGGGACGTTGATCCCCCGAAACCCTCTCCAGGTACACTTCCCTAGAACTGAGTTGCGTTGGTAGTTAATCATCCGTAGATCAAAACTCATTATCTCTCCCATTCCCTAGTCACTACGACTCCTGTAGGTTTAATTAATGGGTCATTTTACTTGAGGTGAACGCTGTTCCACTGAGATACAAGTCACATTTATGAGTGTCATGTTAAGTAGAAGGATGGTCAATAATGTGGCTCAGTTAACCGGAGGTATCGGCTAATGTGCATATTAAACACATTGAAAAACAGGGGTGATGTGAGCACAATACGAGAACGTTATAACAACGTCCTTGGTCCCAGACTGTTTAAAACTTTACCTTAAGATATTAGAAACATTGCCAGAACAAGTGTAGAAGTTTTCAAGAGGAAATTGGACATGTACCTCCCGTAAGTTCTATATCAACCAGACTGTGATAGATATGTGAGCCAGCAGTCATCCAGTAGTAACAGCTTATTTGATCAGGCAAGCATTAGATAAGTCTCTCCCATGGCCGGGCTGTGAGAGTATAAAAATTCTCGAAATCCTTCAGAGGTACATCAAAGGTAGACCTGGCTATGGTGGGTACTTTTCAGGGCAGGCAAGACCTCTTGTTACATCCTTATCGTCGGGTAATAGTCATATTTGGTGTGGTTTTCGTGGCTTGCAGAGCGGTCATGCTGGACGCCAACTCTGTATATGGAGGATCACGATGTTGGTGAGGCGGAGGTGACCAGAAACCTGCCGCCATAACGTTTTATAGCCGACACTCACGGCTATCAATGATAATTATCAGACACTTTATGTAAGTCTGAGAACTCGCGGTTAATAGAGACATTTTTATCAGTCTTTAATAAGACTTGGTTTATTATACGGAAGAAATTTGATTTCTAATGTTAAATGTTCGTGATACTGTTTGTTGTCAAGGATGATCGTCGAGGAAGTCTGTTTCTGGTTTTGATGTTCTATTTTCGTATTTGTCCGAGCTAGTACCTTGAGGTAATCATGACACGATTCCGAGGGTCTGTGCCCCCACGACCTTTCGGTTGCTAGGCTGATAGACTAGGCTGTTAACGCCAGCCCCACACAGTCTAAGGTATGTACCACAACTTGGCCAATCGGGACCTGACTTGAGGAACTTACCAGGTTCTCTCATAAGGACAGCCAAAGGTTTCTTGGCAATTTGGCTTTTGCACGAAGGGAGGGAGTAGAAGAATTTGGGTCCCCTTACACTTACTAGGTTCTCTATACTGTACTCACCAGACTTAGGAAGCTGAGATATCGCCTCACATATGACCCAACTCGCTGAGCATAGGAGTGAAGATTTAACTAAGTCACATGTCAATTAAAATTTAAGAGTGACATGTCAGGCATAGTTTAAAATCCTCACAAATTTATACAACTCTAAACTTATATTCATATTTCAATATTTTATATGAAACTTAATTCAATTACTTTCTCATCCTTTCCAAATGCTATTGGGCGTTTAAAATCTTTTGAATAATCAAGACTAATGTTGTGATTATTCTTGCAAGAGATTTTAACAATCCAGTTGATTTTCAAAAGGTTGAAAATGTTGTATCAAACATGAACATTGTTGACCAAAATATAATCGAATGGAGCTTCATAGAAATAGCATTGATTGTAATAAAAGTACAGGGTTGTATAAATTAGATTCCTTTATAATGAATAGAATTTGTGATGATTTTAAACTATGCCTGTCATGTCGCTCTTAAATTTTACTTGACCAGTATTCTCACTAAATCTTCACTACACTCCCAGGCTCAGTATGTAGGGTCATGTGTGAGGACGTATCTCGGTATGTAGGGTCATGTGTGAGGACGTATCTCGGTATGTAGGGTCATGTGTGAGGACGTATCTCGGTATGTAGGGTCATGTGTGAGGACGTATCTCGGTATGTAGGGTCATGTGTGAGGACGTATCTCGGTATGTAGGGTCATGTGTGAGGACGTATCTCGGTATGTAGGGGTCATGTGTGAGGACGTATCTCGGTATGTAGGGTCATGTGTGAGGACGTATCTCGGTATGTAGGGTCATGTGTGAGGACGTATCTCGGTATGTAGGGTCATGTGTGAGGACGTATCTCGGTATGTAGGGTCATGTGTGAGGACGTATCTCGGTATGTAGGGTCATGTGTGAGGACGTATCTCGGTATGTAGGGTCATGTGTGAGGACGTATCTCGGTATGTAGGGTCATGTGTGAGGACGTATCTCGGTATGTAGGGTCATGTGTGAGGACGTATCTCGGTATGTAGGGTCATGTGTGAGGACGTATCTCGGTATGTAGGGTCATGTGTGAGGACGTATCTCGGTATGTAGGGTCATGTGTGAGGACGTATCTCGGTATGTAGGGTCATGTGTGAGGACGTATCTCGGTATGTAGGGTCATGTGTGAGGACGTATCTCGGTATGTAGGGTCATGTGTGAGGACGTATCTCGGTATGTAGGGTCATGTGTGAGGACGTATCTCGGTATGTAGGGTCATGTGTGAGGACGTATCTCGGTATGTAGGGTCATGTGTGAGGACGTATCTCGGTATGTAGGGTCATGTGTGAGGACGTATCTCGGTATGTAGGGTCATGTGTGAGGACGTATCTCGGTATGTAGGGTCATGTGTGAGGACGTATCTCGGTATGTAGGGTCATGTGTGAGGACGTATCTCGGTATGTAGGGTCATGTGAGGACGTATCTCGGTATGTAGGGTCATGTGTGAGGACGTATCTCGGTATGTAGGGTCATGTGTGAGGACGTATCTCGGTATGTAGGGTCATGTGTGAGGACGTATCTCGGTATGTAGGGTCATGTGTGAGGACGTATCTCGGTATGTAGGGTCATGTGTGAGGACGTATCTCGGTATGTAGGGTCATGTGTGAGGACGTATCTCGGTATGTAGGGTCATGTGTGAGGACGTATCTCGGTATGTAGGGTCATGTGTGAGGACGTATCTCGGTATGTAGGGTCATGTGTGAGGACGTATCTCGGTATGTAGGGTCATGTGTGAGGACGTATCTCGGTATGTAGGGTCATGTGTGAGGACGTATCTCGGTATGTAGGGTCATGTGTGAGGACGTATCTCGGTATGTAGGGTCATGTGTGAGGACGTATCTCGGTATGTAGGGTCATGTGTGAGGACGTATCTCGGTATGTAGGGTCATGTGTGAGGACGTATCTCGGTATGTAGGGTCATGTGTGAGGACGTATCTCGGTATGTAGGGTCATGTGTGAAGACGTATCTCCTTACTTAGATGTCAAACGATATTCTTAGGTTGACCAGGCGCCCATACACTGCGGCGGTTATTTGGTTGATGTGCACGTCAGGAGATGTGCTCGATATGATGCTCACCCCAAGATCCTTTTAACTGAGTAAGATTTGCAGCCTTGGACGCCCTAGCCTGTACTCCATTTGTGGTCTTCTTTGTCTTTTCCCAAGCTTCATGACTTTCTACTATAGGAGCCATTTTTTCGGACCATAGCCTCTTGTAGTTTTACCTGATCCTCTTCCTCTTGTATCTTCCACACCTCAGGCAGTTGCCCTGTTTCGATAGATATACTGAAGATTGTTGTTAGCGGCACACACTGCCTCTGCTCCCTCTCTCAGGACCCATAAAAAGATGTTATCTGGGCCCACCACTTTCAAGGTATCTAGTTCACCTATGGAAATAAATGGTATAAAATACCGACACAATGGAAACATAAACACGTAAGCAGTATGTGATCCTTCATTGACAACGTTTCGTCCACACAGTGGGCTTTATCAAGTCACAAACAGATCTTCCTGGGTGAAAGGTACGTGAGTATATATAGGATGGAGTCAGGTGGAGAATGCTGCATGTGATGATCTTCCGAGTAGGGTGACAGAGTCTAGGACCTTGCTTGGGTAGCTTTAAAAAGAGATTGGGCAAGTATATGAGTAGACCATTTGCAGTGTTCCTCCTTTCTTATGTGGAAAAGCGATGAAGAAGTTTCTTGGCAAGGGGTTCAGCTATGTTATAGAAGCCGTTGTTTTGGTTGAAGTTGTTGGATATACAGATAAGTGATGACTCCAGGATTTTTCAGAATTGAGTGTTGTCTTCTCTGGCGATAAGTCTTGCGTTTCTGTCGTTGATTAAATGGTTGTGTGAATTTCGGTGTTGAACACAGGCATTCCTTGGATCGTCAGATCTGCCTGCATACTGGTGTTCTGAAATACGTGTCTGGAGGACTCTGGATGTTTTACCCACGTATAATTTGCTGCAGTCATTACAAGGGATTATGTATACCCCTGCAGAGAATTGAAGCTTGTCCTTGATGGTGTCCCTGACTGTAGTGTCACTGGTGTTTACCCGGAGTAGTGTGTACCCGGAGAGCTTTCAGGTGATCTGGTGTCAGGTGACTCACTTAAGGTTCAGGGTGTAGTGACATCTGGTGGCACGACACATGTGATAGATAGTCTTGCGATTTTGTGTTGGTGACAGATGACGCGGTGCAAAGGCTTCCCTAGAGACTGAGTTCGTGATACAGGGGGCATGCCATGTGGCACAGAGGTTTCGTGTGACACAGTGAAGGTGTCTTATGGGCACAGAGAGAAGGGTGTCGTGTGACACAGAAGAGAAGGTGTCGTGTGACAAGGAGGGCGTGTCATGTGACACAGAACTGGTGTCGTGGAACCTCGTGAGAGGGCGTGCCATAAGACAGAGATAAGGGTGTCTGAGGACACGGTGGAGAAGGCGTATCATGACGAGAGGATTGGTGGTGTCCTGTGTGACACGATGATGGCAGCGACGTTTGACACGGCACATAATTTATAATTGTTTTACTTGTGATGTTTTTACTACTTTTTAAATTGTTATAAAATGTGTATAAAGATATATATGATTTTACACAGATTATATGTTATACAAATTATATGTTTTTATATTAATAATAATATAATAAATATATGAAATCTGAGAAATTTTCATGTTATCCCAAACAGTCTCTTTATTACAAATGATATTTTTTTTTGTAATATATGGAGGTCCTACCGAGAGGATTTGAGGTACATTCCCTGACCTGAGATAAGATCACTGGACAGATAGATGCCATCAAGAGCACCTCCATCTCCTGACCGTGCCATGACATGAAAGTGTGAGGTCACTCTGTGATCTAACCTAATCACACATATACACACACATACTTTTCTCAATAACTGTTAAGAAATATTCTCACATCAACAACCTTAACATCTCACTACAGAGCATACAGCAGATTACTTTGAACACCTCCAAAACACTCATACATCATTTGATCACCTCCAAAACACTCTCAAACACCATTGAATACTCCCCAAACATCTTTTGAATAGTCTCAAACACCGTTTGAATACTTTCAAATTCTCTCGAGAATGTGTTTCCGAAATACCATTGAATACTCCCAAAGCACCATTGAATACTACCAAAACACCATTGAATACTACCAAAACACCATTGAATACTCCCAAAGCACCATTGAATACTACCAAAAACACCATTGAATACTACCAAAACACCGTTTGAGTACTAAAATCTCTAGAGAAAGTGTTACCGAATCACCATTGAATACCCCCAAAACACCATTGAATACTACCAAAACACCATTGAATACTTAAAAAATACCATCAATTATTTCCCGTTTTTTACTAATTCATCAAGAAGTCGCCCCATCTCTGCACCTTTACTAAGATCACATTTTTCATGACCAACTCCATATCACGTTTATCATTATCTAACAAATTTAAGACATGAGACATACACACCAAAACTAAGATAGACACCTCCAACTAAGACATGAGACAGCCAAAATCTAAGACATATCCAAAAATCTAAGACATAAGTACAAAAATACCATGCTACGATCACTAACTATAACATGTTATCTACCCAAAAAAATAAGAACCACCAACTAAGGCATAACATGAACACACCCAACTAAGACATGACATAATCACATCAAATTTAAGACATGAGACATTATCAAAACTAACACACAGACATGACCAACTAAGACATAACATGAGCACCAAAACTAAGACATACACCTCCAACTAAGACATGAGACAACCAAAACGAAGACATGTGCACAAAAATTTAAGACATGAGACATGCACACCAAAACTAACATGAAGACACCAGCAAGACATAACATGAGCCCCATAATTAAGTCATACACCTCCAACTAAGACATGAGACATACACACCAAATCCAATAAGACATAAGCACAAAAATACCATGTCACGATCACCACCAACTATAAAATATTATGTACCCAAAAAAAATATAAGAACCACCAACAAAGACATATGAAAACACCCAACTGAGACATGGCATAATAAAAAAAAAATTATGAAATGAAATATCAAAACTAACACACACATATACACCAAGACATAACATGAGCACCAAAACTAAGACATACACCTCCAACTAAGACATGAGACATAACCAAAACTAAAACATATTCAAAATCTAAAACATGAACACAAAATAAGCCCTAACACAAACACCATAACATAACCACCAACTAATACACAACATGATCACAACAAATTTAACACATGAGACAAAACCAAAATCTAAGACATATCCAAAAAATCTAAGACATATTTACAAAATAAGACATAAGCACAAAAATACCATGACACAAACTCTATGACATGACACCAACTAATACATAACATGATCACAAATTTAAGACGAGACATACACCAAAACTAAGATGTACACCTCCTACTAAGACATAACATGAGCACAAAAATTTAAAGACATGATCCCCATCAACTAAAATATATCATGTACACACACAAAAAAAACTAAGACAACCACCTACTAAGATATAACATGATCAACAAAAAAAAAAAAATATGACGTGCTTACTTTGACCACCCAAAAAAACACTTGAATATGATTACCACCAACTAAGTCATATCATGAACACCAAAAGAAACACACTAACAACACCAACTAAGACATATGAACACCAAAAATAAGAGACACCTTCAACTAAGACATGAAATGATCTTCGAAAATCTAAGACATGTAGGACAAAAACTAAAACACAAACTTTTGGACATAATCACTATACTAAAATCATGTTAACTAATCACTATATCACACAAAAATAGACATATACACTTAAGACATGAAGCCATAATTTTTACACACAAAAAAATAATAATATCCAAATCACAAAACTATCACTTGAGCACAAAACTAGAATTACAAACACTTAAGTCATAAATATTCTATAACATGAACACAAAAATGCTTGTCACAATAACATAAGACACATGACTCATGTCTTAGTTGGAGGTGTATGACTTAGTTTTGGTGCTCATGTTATGTCTTAGTTGGTGGTGTCTTGGTGTTAGCTTTGGTGTGTATGTCTCATGTCTTTAATTTTTATGCACATGTCTTAGTTTTGGTTATGTCTCGTGTATTAGTTGGAAGTGTATGTCTTAGTTTTGGTTCTCATGTTATGTCTTAGTTGTTCATGTCTGTGTGTTTTGGTAATATCTCATGTCTTAGATGGAGGTGAATGTCATAGTTTTGGTGGTCATGTTATGTCTTAGTTGGTGGTGTCTGTGTGTTAGTATTGGTAATATCTCGTCATAATTTTTTGTGATTATGTCTTATTTTGCACATATGTCTTAGATTTTTAATATGTCTTAGTTTTCGTATGTGTATGTCTCATATCTTAGTTGGAGATGTATGTCATAGTTGGATGTGTTCATGTTATGTCATAGTTTTGGTGTGTATGTCTCATGACTTAGTTGGAGGTATATGTCTCATGTCTTGGTGGTGTATGTGTGTTAGTTTTGGTGATGTCTCATGTCTTTAATTTGATGTGATTATGTCATGTCTTAGTTGGGTGTGTTCATGTTATGCCTTAGTTGGTGGTTCTTAGATTTTTTTGGGTAGATAACATGTTATAGCTGGCGATCGTGACATGGTATTTTTGTGCTTATGTCTTAGATTTTTGGATGTCTTACCATAACCCCCAAGTCCTTTTCGCAATCTGTAAGGCTAAGTTCTACGTTATTTAACTTATAAGTGCTTGTTTTATGAACACTCCTGAGCTTCAGAACCTTGCATTTATATACACTTTTCTGACCAGGAATTCAGCTTGTCTAAATCCTCCTGAAGTTCCCTGACATCTACGTTTGAATAAATTATTCTACCTATCTTCGTGTCATCGGCGAATTTGCTCATATCACTAGTAATTCCCTCGTCAAGATCATTGATATATATAAACAACAACGGGCCTAAGACTGTTCCCTGTGGAACACCACTTGTTACAGATCCCCATTCAGATTTAACCCCATTAATGCACACTCTCTGCTTCCTGTTAGTGAGCCATGACTCGATCCATGCCAACACTTTTCCCCCAATGCCATGAGCTGCCACTTTCTTTAACAGTCTCTGACGTGGTACTCTATCAAAAGCCTTACTAAAATCTAAATAAACAATATCGAATTCTTTATCATGATCAACAGCCTCAAAAGCTTTACTGAAAAAGGTTAATAAATTAGACAGGAACGGCCCCTCGTGAATCCATGTTGTGTATCATTAATCAAATTATGCTTATCAAGATGGCTTCTTATGATATCAGCTATAATTGACTCTAGTAATTTACCTACAATTAAGGTTAGGCTTATTGGGTGGTAATTTGATGGTAACGATTCGTCCCTGCTTTAAAAATAAGAATTACATTGGCCATTTTCCACATATCAAACACTTTCCCTGTTTGAAGATATAAATTAAAAATATTAGTCAATGGTTCACAAAGTTCCATTTTGCACTCTTTAAGAACCCTTGGAAAAACCTCATCAGAACCCGGGGATTTATTTTGCTTCAATCGGTCTATCTGTTTGATAACCATTTCGCTAGTGACTGTGATATTACATAAATTATCTTCATCAGCCCCTCCAAACAATGCAACCATTGAGACATTGTTAGTGTCTTCCTGAGTGAAAACTGAGAGAAAATAATTATTAAAAATAGAGCACATATCATTCTCTTTGTCAGTAAGATGCCCAGAGTTATTTTTAAGGGGACCTATCTTATCTCTAACTTTTGTTCTATAAACCTGGAAAATACTTTTGGGTTTAGTTTTTGAATCCCTGGCAACTTTAATTTCATAGTCCCGTTTAGCTTTTCTTATCCCCTTTTTTACTTTCCTCTTAATGTCAGTATACTGATTTATAAGATGACCCTCATGTCTTTTTATGTGCCTATAAATTCCTTTCTTCTGCCCTAAAAGATATTTGAACCTATTATTCATCTAATTTCTTTATACAGGATAAATGTTCTTTGGGCAGCCTGTACAGTGTTAAGAAAGCTGTCATATTGATAGCTCTCTTCGTTACCCCAATCCACAGATGATAAGTGTTCTCTAAGCCCATTATAATCTGCTAAGCGAAAATATGGGACCATTACAGAATTATCCCTACTATCATTCATCCATTCAATGCTAAAGGTAATTGATTTGTGGTCGCTTGTGCCGAGTTCCTCTGTAATTTCTAAATTATTAACAAGGGTTTCCTTGTTTGCCAGAACCAAGTCAAGTAGGTTATTTTCCCTTGTATGTTCTGTTACAAACTGCTTCAAAAAGCAATCCTGAACTACTTCTAAAAAGTCGAAAGATTCTAAATTCCCTGTCAAGAAATTCCAATCAATCTGACTAAAGTTAAAGTCTCCTAGAATTACTACATTATCGTGCATTGTGGCTTTAACAATTTCCTCCCAAAGTAGTTTTCCTTATTCCCTATCTAAGTTTGGAGGACGGTATTGTCAGGGGGACGCCTTCCACCTGAACAATATATAATGGAAAAATTAATAAAAAAAATAAAGACTCATGGGTAGGAAATAAACAAAGAATTTTAAGTTTTTTAATAAAATATAAACAAAAAATAGGCCGTTGTGGTTCTGGCAGGATGGAGAGTAGGAGAATATAAGGCCCAGGATGAGTCTCGGGTGTAGACGAGATGTAGGAAGGTTATCCTGGGCAGTTAAGAATTCTCGTATGCCACTTGGTCAAGGTACATATGACGTAGAAGCGGAAGAGTAGACAAAAGTAGCTAAGTCAGAGAGACATATATCTAGCTCCTTCAAATCGGGTGTCTGTACCAGCTGACCAGGCCAGCAGCAGAGCTGATAAAGAGAAATAAATAATGGTAACCATAAAACCACAAACAAAATATATACCTGGTAGATCACCTTACCTGATCAAGAGAAGTGTGGAGGTGTAGTGACTCTTCAGTTTCGCTGTTCACCATGTAAGGTAACTACCACCAGAAAAGGATGGGGGGTTCGGCCTCGGCCCGCTAGATGGAAGCACAGGCTGAACCCGTGAATGAACGCCGGCTGACTAACAACCTTAACCCCCAATTATACTCCACTTTTCCCTCACAGTATATCACGCCTAAAATAAATTTTTCACACCCCTCTGAAAATTCTATCCAGACAGACTCTGTATGTATTAATTCAGACTTTATATCCATTTTTATGAAACAATTTAAATGATCATGGACATAGAGTGCCACCCTGCCCCCCTTCCCAATACTTCTGTATACTTGGAACAATTTAAAACCCTGAATGTGACATTCAGCATACACGTCCCAATTTTTCATATTAAACCACATCTCAGTTATTGCAAAAACATAAAAATTACCCGCACTTGCAACTAATCTCAATTTGTCCATCTTATTTCTCGCACTATGACTATTAGTATAAAAAATATTTAGAAAACCTCCCTTCTCTTTAATCTTCCTGCTCATTTCTGCTTTTCCACTATACCTATTGCTATCCTTGTCACCTAGTGCCACTGGCTTTCCAATATCTACCTTATTCTGCCTATTACTAGTTCCCCTAGAATTCATAACATTACTACACTGGGACTTCACTGTTTTCCCCCCATAACCCATACCACTAACCTTTTCTAGCTCCCTCCACTGCAGTTGCCAGTGCCCCCACCCCTGACCTAGATAAGTGAACCCCATCCCTGGCATACATGTCATTTTTGCCATAGTAGAGGTTCCAGTTGTCAATGAATGTTACTGCATTTTCCTTACAGTATTTGTCCAGCCAGCAATTGACACCAATTGCCCTGGCAAAATACCACATATGACAGGGTTCCCACCCTTCTTTCTAATTATGTCTATTGCTGAATTATAGCTGCTAGTCAGCTCCTCAATCCTACGCCTGCCAACATCGTTGCCTCCAGCACTGAAACAGATAATAGGATTGCTCCCATTACCTCTCATGATGTCGTCCAGATGGCTAACAATATCCTTCATCCCAGCCCCAGGATAACACACCCTCTGCCTCCTATTCCTATCCTTAAGACAAAAGGCCCTATCCATAAACCTAATCTGACTGTCCCCAACTAAAACGATATTCTTGCCTCGACTCGCGGTGTGCATGACGTTCTCGACGGTCTTAGTAGAGATGGTCTTCGCCGGGATGTCTTCATTGGCTGGCTTCACTATGTCGTTAACAATTGTCTTTGTTGGAAGATCATGGGTGGTCGATTCACATTCGTCTGATATCAAGAAAAAAGAGTTGCTGGTTTTCACAGCAGTCTCCTGGACCTTCTTCAACTTCAGCTTCATCCCTTCATATCCGACTAGCATCCATTCGTTGGTCTGATCATCGGTGACATTGATCCGGGGATAATCCTTGCATATACCTTTCAATTGTTGAATTTATCCTCTAGCTTCCGTTAATTCTGCCTTAAGTTGGAGATATAGCTGCTCGTAGTCGAGGGAAGCCATCATCCAATCTCAGGTAGCTAAGAACGGAGAGCACAGTAGAAAAGTCTTCACAGAGCAAAGATGGTTCAGCCCACAGAGAGTACACGAGACACGTCCTCACTGAGCTAAGTACAGGTCACCACTGTACTAGTGACATGGGGTAACTAGTGACAAGGTCCTCAGACAAATAGAGAAATTAAAACCTAACAAATCCCTAGGCCCTGATGAACTGTTTGCAAGAGTTTTAAAGTAATGTAAAGAGGAACTTAGCAAGCCATTGGTAAGTCTTTTCAATATATCACTACAAACTGGCATAGTGCTAGACAAGTGGAAAATGGCAAATGTAATACCTATTTACAAGGCAGGTGACAGGTCCTTAGCTTCGAACTATAGACCAATAAGCCTTACCTCCATAGTTGGTAAATTTATGGAATCAATAATTGCCGAGGCAATTCGTAGCCATCTTGAAAGTTATAAATTGATTAATGAATCTCAACAAGGTTTTACTAAGGGCGTTCCTGTCTTACGGATTTACTAATTTTTTTCACTAAGGTGTTTGAGGAGGTAGATCATGGTAATGAATATGATATTGTGTATATGGACTTCAGTAAGGCTTTCAATTGAGTTCCACATCAGAGGATATTGAGGAAACTTAAAGCACACGGAATAGGAGGAGAAATTTTTTCCTGGGTAGAGGCATGGTTGGCAAATAGGCGGCAGAGAATTTGCATAAGTGGGGAGAAATCAGAATGGGGGCACGTCTCAAGCGGTGTCTCACAGGGGTCAGTTTTGGGCCCCTTGTTGTTCACAATTTACATAAACAACATAGATGAGGGAATAAATAGCAACATACGCAAATTTGTTGATGACACCAAAATAAGCTGTCCAATTTATTCTAATGAGGACATTAGAGCACTCCAGGATGATTTGAATAGACTGATGCAGTGGTCGGAGAAGTGGCAGATGCAGTTTAATGTAGACAAATGCAAAGTTCTAAATGTTGGGCAGGACAATAACCATGCCACATATAAACTGAATAATGTAGATCCTAATACTTGTGATTATGAAAAGGATTTAGGAGTTCTGGTTAGCAGTAATCTGAAACCAAGACAACAGTCATAAGTGTTCACAATAAAGCTAACAGAATCCTTGGCTTCATATCAAAAAGTATAAATAATAGAAGTCCTCAGGTTATTCTTCAACTATATACTTGGTTAGGCCTCATTTAGATTATGCTCCACAGTTCTGGTCACCGTATTACAGAATGGATTTAAATGCACTGGAAAACGTACAGAGGAGGATGACAAAGTTGATCCCATGTATCAGAAATCTTCCCTATGAGGATAGACTGAGGGCCCTGAATCTACACTCTCTAGAAAGGCGTAGAATTAGGGGGAATATGATTGAGGTGTATAAATGGAAAACGGGAATAAATAAAGTGGATGTAAATAGCGTGCTGAAAATATCCATCCAAGACAGGACTCGCAGGAATGGTTTTAAGTTGGAAAAGTTCAGATTCAGGAAGGATATAGGAAAGCACCTCTTTAAGGGGGCTCCTTG
>WNWK01007003.1:0-98868 GCA_009830355.1 Cherax destructor
CCTTCGCAGTGTACGCTGATGGTTTTAAATCTTCTGAGGGTGTCGGGTACGCAGCAGTGCTTCCGGGCAGCGTAGTGAGAGGTCATTTATTAGACTCAGCTAGCATTTTTCCAGCTGAATTGTATGGAATTCTCATAGCAATTATCAGAATTGCATCTATGCCTGTCTCGCCATTTGCAGTAGTCTCAGACTTCCTTAGTGTTCTGCAAGCTATTAAAATTTTTTATTCACCTCATCCCCTGGTTCTTCGTGTACAACTTTGGTTACGCCGCATCTCTAGCAAAAAAAAAAAAAAAAAAGAAAGCCCTTCAGCCCTTCAGGGATACCAGGGCTTATTGCTCCTTCTTACAACAGAGATTACTTCCAATATCTGAGGAGACCTCATTAAATTCTTCCGTGTTGTTAGATGCCAATAGCGAGCTATATTTTCTATTCCTCTACCTAGAATATTCATAGATAGCCAGTATTACACTGAGTATTTAACTGAAGGTTAACTGTAGGGATTCCCCATGAAAGATACGTTATTGTTGCTTGGCAACAGTGTTCTAAATTCTAGATTCTGTTCTGGGCCTAATGTAGCCACAGAAGTCTCTTCTTTGATGTTGGCCATAACTCGGGCAATGTCCAAAGGAATGTCTGAAAAGAAGGCTGACCTTACCTTGGACGACTGCGATCTAGGGCTAGACAATTTATTTTACAAGGAAAACTGGTCAGGGCCCCGGAAATCTAGTGAAAAGACCCTGATCAAGCCTTCCTATTCCTGGGTCGCAGGACTGAGAGTTGTTTCTGTTTCCATGCCCAAGGGATTGTCCTTTAGAGAAGAGCAGCCATTCTTTAAGCTACCGTTGGTGAATGCACCTCTAGTCACCCGGGTAAATACATTATAAAAAAGCACGTATTTAGTCCATTTACTGGTAAGAAGGTAGAAAAAGTGTTAAAACCAGATGGACTCATGGTTCTAAAGAAATTCGGAACTCAGGCCCTGTTAGATAGCTCACAATTCGTCCTTAGGAGGACATTTGAGTGTCACTAAAACCTTTTATAGGATACTGCAGCATTTATAATTGGCCAGGTACAAGACGAGAGGTGCGGAATTACGTCCGTTCCTGTCGTGAGTGTCAGAAAGCGGGTAAACCCAGACACTACATTAAACCCGCTCCACTTCATCCCATACCCGCAATTGAACCTAATCATCAAATGAGTAGGACCCTTACCTAAGGCCAAGTCAGGTAACCAATATCTATTTACTATTCTTGACAAAACTATTATGTAACCTAAGGCAGTACCTATGGTATGCGTAGTCACAGTACCTACAGTATGCAAGTCACAGTCGTTCTGCTCTCAAGAAGTCTCCTTTCGATCCCCGTAGGGGAGGGGAATTTTTACACTCTACAAGGACTCTGTACTCTTCCACGATGTATCATCGGGTTAAAATTAAACCTACAAGTTCTGTGGTGAATGATGCCTCAAAGCTTGCACTTATGGCTGCCCTAAAAAGCAGCCTGCAGGTCAAGTTCTCCGGCACTCGGGGCATTGGCTTAAGCCGGTGGGAGACTTGGACCTGCCTCGCATGGGCCAGTAGGCCTGCTGCAGTGTTCCTTCTTTCTTATGTTCTTATGTTCTACTACTGCCATCGAGACTGCATGACCGAGGCTTTGAAATCTCCACTTCTCCTTACTTGAAGAACTCAAGTCATCCATCGAGGAACAGAACGTCTGGCCTCCGGTGGAAACCATTACCAGGATACCAAACACCTCATCTATGATCAATATCACCTTCAAAAACATCGCTATGGCTGCCCAAGCTCTCTCTGATGGACTGGCCATTTCATACTACTTTATTCACACTGGCTACATCCAGCCTGAGCGTTTTAAACATATATCTCCCTGATGGACCTGCTGTTCATATAACCTCGCTATAAAGGACTGCCCCATCAAGAAAATAAAATTTTGCACCAACTGTGGAAGTGAAGGACTTGACTATAAAGCTGCACCACCACCAGCTGTACCCCAACATATCTAAACTGCAAGGGTGCCCATCATACCCTTGCAACCAAGTGCCCACTGAGAAAAGAAGTTGTGACCAAGATAATTCAACAAGAAAATAAGAACTCTTCTAGATCGCTTACATATGCTGCAATCACGAAACTTCAGACTGACACAGCTAAGATTCTTCAAGCTACTCAACAGACCACACTACCAGGCAACTTACTCTCTCCATTCCCTGACGGTGCTGAATAGTGTATGCACACCTTGCACTTTCAACACCACCATAAACAAACTATTGCGTCTGAACAACATGCCTGCCTTCAATTTCCCGGACTCTGCACCTTCAGCCGACATCCTCAAGATCGTTCCCAACGTCGTGAACTTTACTGCACCTCCAGTCCTGTCTTCTTCTGCCCAAGCAACTGTTTCTGAATCTTCTACAACCACCTGCACCGCCGACAACGCTGTTTATTCTGCCTCAACCACCGCCTCTCACGTCTCCCAACCTGTTGATACACCACCAGTACACTTCTCCACTGTTCCTGCCGACCCACCGTCACCTGCAAGAACCATTGTAGACTCATCCACCGAATCCATTTCCGAAGAAGAAGTAGTTGTTGATGACTCCAGTACACCCTCATGGGATAACCTTACCTTCTACACTTCTCCATCTAACTCTGACACCATGACCTGCACTGAGCTCTACAAAGGCCTCGGTGATGGAACTGTCATGATTGCTTGCGAAACACCTCTTCATTTCACACTTATCCAAGTTCTGGAATTCCTCAGGCTCTCCTCTACAAACCTGCCTCCATAATCACGTCAATAACACCACCTGTGAGCTGCCCTCTGATGTTCCTACCTGCCTGCCCTGTCCTGTGACCAAGCCTGCTGCCAGCTTCTCAAGACTCAAGACCTCCAACCACCACAAGATCGTTGCAACAGAGCCTGCTCCTCCTGTTTCTCCATTTTGTCCCACGAGCGCCTAGCTGCTGGGTTAAGCCCTGGCACTTTCTCTACGACTGTGGACACTTCTCTCCAACGCTGTTCTTCGCCTGTCCCGTCTTCCCAGTTTTTCCCACATGGGGTCTTACCTATACTCTATTATTGTTGTATGCGTACTAAGGCAATTCTTAAAGCCCTCATTAAGTTTATTTCCCACTTTGGCATTCTAAGATGTATTCAAAGTGACCGGGCGCTAATTTCACGACAAAATAATTCAGAGAAGCGTTATCTATAATAAGAATTAATAAAAACCTGTCATCGTCAGTCCCAAGGCGCCTTAGAAAGGTTTCACCGAACCTTATATCCACGATGCGTACGTAATGAATGCATTTTCCTACAGACTGGGCTGAATTACTTCCTCTGTTGTTGTTTTCAATGCGAGAAACTTAGCAGAAATCAACAATGTACAGTCATTTTGAGCTGATTTTTTGGAATATTGTAAGAGGTCCACTATACGTGCTTAAGGAAGAATGATTGAGAGAAGACGCCCTTCGATTCTACATAAAGACTGCACGTGGCACGTCACCTGGGTAAGGCCACTTTTGAAACCGCTCAGTGCAACATGAAACAGAACTATGACAAAACTTCTAAATTTCACTCTTTTATCCCAGGACACTAAGTGTGTCTAGGAAGCTGTGTCTCGTCACACATTAAAAGCAAGGTTTAAGGGACCGATGCAAGTGATAAAAAAAAAATTCTGATTTAAACTACGTGGAGGTACCTCTTTATAAACCAAACTTGGGTAAGGTCTTCGACATTAATAAGATTAAACAATTCTTTGAGTCACCTTAGGGCCTAGTAATGACTTTGTCCTCTGTTGTCCCTGACCCTGTTGAAGGCCCTGATTCCCTATACACAGTTCCGGAGGTTCAAATGTGGCTTTCTAACTCAGCCTTCCTCCAAGATCTTAGCCCAATAATGTCGGGACTTACAGAAGACCGAGTAGTAACATCCACTACCCTTCTGCAAACCTATCTCCAAAATATTTTCGGATGTTCCAAAAACATGCAACCTGGGTTATCACGATGTAGACGTAGGAACTGCTAAACCTATTAAATTTTCTCCCTACAGAGATAATGATGAAAAACAGAAGCTACGTAAGCAGAAATTTGTGTTTCTGGAAGAACATGGAATGGCGGAGGAATCCTCTAGCCTGTGGGCTCTGCCGTGCATCCTTGTTGAAAAGCATGATGGAGGATTACGGATGTGTACAGAGTACCGCAAGGAATGGAAGACGGCAAATGTAGTCCCAATTTTTAAGAAAAGAGACAGGCATGAGGCATTAAACTACAGACCAATGTCACTGACGTGTATAGTATGCAAAGGCATGGACAAGATTATCAGGAGGTGCACCTCGAACGGAACAAGCTTATAAAAGACAACCAGCACGATTCCAGGGAAGGAAAATCCTACTTGAGTTTTATGACAAGGCGTGGGTAGATTGCATCTTCTTGGACTGCAATAAGGCCGTCGACATAGTTCCTCACAAGAGATTAGTGCAAAAGATAGAGGATCAGGCACGTATAACAGAAAAAGCACTGTAATGGATTAGATAATACCTGACAGGGAGTGGGCGTCAGAGTGGGCGCCTGTGACGAGCGGGGTTCTCAGGGGTCACTTCTAGGACCAGTGCTGTTTTTGGTATATGTGAATCACATGACAGAAGGGATAGACTCAGAAGTGTCCCTGTTTGCAGATGATGTGAAGTTAATGAGGAGAATTAAATCTGATGAGTATCAGGCAGGACTAAAAAGATACCTGGATAGACTGCAAGCCTGGTCCTGCAACTGGCTCCTCGAATATAACCCAGCCAAATGTAAAGTCATGGAGATCGGGAAAGGGCAAAGAAAGTCAGCAGACAAAATATAGGCTAGGTGGCCAAAGACAGCAAATCTCACTCAAGAAAAAAGATCTTGGGGTTAGTATAATAAAGAGCACATCTCCTGAGGCGCACATAAACCAGATAACTACTGCAGCATACTTTCTGACACCTCAGTAAGGAATCGTTCAAAACTCTGTACACAGTGAACGTCAGGCCCATATTGGAGAATGCAGCACCAGTTTGGAACCCACATCTAGTCAAGAGCATCAAGAAATTAGAGAAAGTGCAAAGGTTTGCAACAAGACTAATCCCAGAGCTAAGCGGAATGTCCTACGAAGAATGGTTAAGGGAAATCGGCCTGACGACACTGGAGAAGAAGAGGGTTAGGGAGACATGATAATGACATAAAATACTGCGAGGAATTGACAAGGTGGATAGAAACAGGATGTTTCAGAGACTGGACACAAAAACAAGGGGTCACATTTCGAAGTAGAAGAATCAGATGAATCAGAGTCATGTTAGGAAGTATTTCTTCAGTCATAGAGTTGTCAGGAAGTACAAAAGTCTGGGAAGTGACGTAACGGAAGAGGGAACTATTCATAATTTTAGAACAAGGTTTGATAAAGCTCATAGACCAGAGAGATAGAGGACCTAGTTAAAAATATTAGAGGAGAGTTATTAAACGGAGAGTTAGAGGTATCGAGAAGAAGGAGGGAATATTTTGAGGAATTGTTTAATGTTGATGAAGATAGGGAAGCTGTGATTTCGTGTATAGGGCAAGGAGGAATAACTTCTTGTAGGAGTGAATAAGAGCCATTTGTGAGTGTGGGGAAAGTTCGTGAGGCAGTAGTTAGAAAGGGGGCAAAGCAGCTGGGATTGATGGGATAAAGATAGAACTGTTAAAAGCAGGTGGGGATATAGTTTTGGAGTGGTTGGTGCTTTTATTTAATAAATGTATAGAAGAAGGTAAGGTACCTAGGGATTTGTAGTGAGCATGCATAGTTCCTTTGTATAAGGGCAAAGGGGACAAAAGAGAGAGCAAAAAATATAGGGGAATAAGTCTGTAAAGTGTATGGTACAGTTATTATTCAAAGACTTAAGAGTAAGACAGAGAGTAGGATAGCAGATGAACAAGAAGGATTTAGGAAAGGTAGGGGGTGTGTAGACCAAATGTTTACAGTGAAACATATAAGTGAACATTATTTAGATATGGGTAAAGAGGTTTTTGTGGCATTTATGGATTTGGAAAAGGCGTATGACAGGGTGGATAGGGAAGCAATATGGCAGATGTTGCAATTGTATGGAATAGGAGGTAGGTTATTGAAAGCAGTGAAGAGTTTTTACGAGGATAGTGAGGCTCAGGTTAGAGTGTGTAGGAGAGAGGGAGATTATTTCCCAGTAAAAGTAGGCCTTAGACAGGGATGTGTGATGTCACAATGGTTGTTAAATATATTTATAGATGGGGTGGTAAGAGAAGTGAATGTGCGGGTGTTGGCAAGAGGTGTGGGGTTAAAAGACAAAGAATCTAACACATAGTGGGAGGTGTCACAGTTGCTCTTTGCTGATGACACTGTGCTTTTGGGAGATTCTGAAGAAAAGTTACAGAGGTTGGTGGGTGAGTTTTGTAGGGTATGTAAAAGAAGAAATGATGGTGACATCACACATCCGTGTCTAAGGCCTACTTTTACTGGGAAATAATCTCCCTCTCTCCTACATACTCTAACCTGAGCCTCACTATCCTAGTAAAAACTTTTCACTGTTTTCAATAACCTACCTCCTATTCCATAAATTTGCAACATCTGCCACATTGCCCTCCTATCCACCCTGTGATATAAGAACATAAGAACATAAGAAAGAAGGAACACTGCAGCAGGCCTACTGGCCCATGCGAGGCAAGTCCAAGTCTCCCACCGGCTTAAGCCAATGCCCCGACCCAGCCAGGTCAGGTTACATTCACTTAAGGAAGGAGCACGGCATCTGACCTAGTAGCACAAGCTAGTCATAACCAACTCACACCCACCCGCACCCACTCATATATGTATCTAGCCTATTTTTAAAACTACACAACGTTTTAGCCTCTATAACTGAACTCGGGAGTTTGTTCCACTCATCGACAACTCTATAACCAAACCAATGCTTTCCTATATCCTTTCTCAATCTGAATTTATCCAACTTAAAGCCATTGCTGCGAGTCCTGTCAATACTAGATATTTTTAGGACGCTATTTACATCCCCTTTATTTATTCCTGTTTTCCATTTATACACCTCAATCATATCCCCCCTAATTCTACGCCTTTCTAGAGAGTGCAGATTCAGGGCCCTCAGTCTATCCTCATAGGAAAGATTTCTGATACATGGGATCAACTTAGTCATCCTCCTTTCTACGTTTTCCAGACCATTTATATCCATTCTGTAATACGGTGACCAAAACTGTGCAGCATAATCTAGATGAGGCCTAACCAAGGATATATAGAGTTGAAGAACAACCTGAGGACTCCTATTATTTATGCTTCTTGATATGAAGCCAAGGATTCTGTTCGCTTTATTGCGAACACTTATGCACTGTTGTCTTGGTTTTAGATTACTGCTAACCAGAACTCCTAAATCCTTTTCGCAATCAGTAGTATTAAGATCTACATTATTTAGTTTATATGTGGCATGGTTATTGTCCTGTCCAATATTTATAACTTTGCATTTATCTATATTAAACTGCATCTGCCACTTCTCCGACCACTGCATCAGTCTATTCAAATCTTCCTGGAGTGCTCTAATGTCCTCATTTGAATGAATTGGACGGCATATTTTGGTGTCATCGGCAAACTTGCTTATGTCGCTATTTATTCCCTCATCTATGTCGTTTATGTAGATTGTGAACAACAAGGGGCCCAGTACTGACCCCTGTGGACCACCGCTTGTGACGCTTCCCATTCTGATTTCTCCCATTTATGCAAACCTCTGCTGCCTATTTGTCAACCATGCCTCATCCAGAAAAATTCTCCTCCTATTCCGTGTGCCTTAATTTTCCTCATAGTATCTGATGTGGGACTCTATCAAAAGCCTTACTGAAGTCCATATACACAATATCATATTCATTACCATGATCTACCTCCTCAAATACCTTAGTGAAAAAAGTTATTAAATTTGTAAGGCAGGAACGCCCTTTTGTAAAACCGTGCTGAGATTCGTTGATTAATTTATGCTTTTCAAGATGGCTGCGAATTGCCTCGGCAATTATTGATTCCATAAATTTTCCCACTATGGAGGTTAGGCTTATTGGTCTATAGTTCGAAGCTAAGGACCTGTCTCCTGCTTTGAAAATAGGTATTACATTTGCCATTTTCCACTTATCTGCACCATGCCAGTTTGCAGTGATATGTTGAAAAGATTAGCCATAGGTGTGCTAAGCTCCTCTTTACATTCCTTTAGAACCCTTGCATACAGTTCATCAGGGCCTGGGGATTTGTTAGGTTTTAATTTATCTATTTGTCTAAGGATCATGTCACTTGTGACCCTAATCGTGCATAGTTTACTATCGTCCTGTTCTACATAATTTATTATTTCTGGAATATCGCTAGTATCTTCCTGTGTAAAAACTGAGAGGAAGTAAGTGTTAAACATTCTACACATTTTCTTATCACTGACGGTGAGCTGACCTGAGTAACTTTTGAGTGGGCCTGTCTTGTCCCTAATCTTACTTCTGTATACCTGAAAAAATCCTTTTGGGTTAGTCTTCGATTCTCTTGCAACTTTAACCTCTTAGTCTCTTTTTGCCTTTCTTATTCCTTTTTTTATTTCTCTCTTTAACTGAATATATTGATTACTTAATTGTCCCTCTCCTCTTTTGATTTGCCTATATATGCCTCTCTTTTGACCAATCCATAAATGCCACAAAAACCTCTTCACCCTTATCTAAATACTTTTCACTTATAGGTTTCATTGTAAACACTTGGTCTACACACCCCTATCCTTCCTAAAACCTCCTTGTTCATCTGCTATTCTACTCTCCGTCTTACTCTTAATTTCAATAATAACTCTACCATACACTTTACCAGGTATACTCAACTGACTTATTCCCCTATAGTTTTTGCAGTCTCTTTTGTCCCAATGTTTTATAGCGTCGTGAATTTTCGCTCTCTTCCCACGAGGCGGGCTAAATCAACACGGGTTCGATCCCCCGGCTATCCGCAGTTTGCTATTGATTAAGTACCACTTGTTCGTGGTTAAACTCCAGAAGCCATTTGTCGGACCAGGCTTGCAGCCTGTCCAGATCCCCTTGTAGGCTTACCTGATTCTCGTCTGCTTCTGTCCTGAATGTCAATTTGATTAGTCGATTTTTTTTACCCTCAAATACTCCCAGTTCTGTGGATATTTTCTAATTGAGACATGTCCTTCTCTCCTGTTATTGCAATGATGCTCTTAATCTCTTTTTCCTCCCAATGCTTTCTTTTATCATAGGTCTTCCTTCAGCCTCCTGAAGCCCATGAATAATTATTGACCTCTCCCTCTCTTCTTCACATTTCTTTTCTCTTCATATCTCTGGATCTCATTTAAGCATCTCCTTTGTTGTTTCCCTTATCATCTCCCAGACACCCTGACGGCTTGATATTACTTCAGCAAGGGACTTCGTAGCTCCTTTCCCTCCTTCAGTCTCCTCGCTGTCTGCTGATGTTCCTATTTCAATCACTTTTCACCTTTCAGACCTAATCTTTATATCCTGCATCAGCACATGCAGTTCTTAATCCAGTCTATGTATCTTTCCCTCAGCAGCTACCGCTCATGTAGCCCACTTCTTACTCTCTGAAGAGAGCTTCTCAAACATGTTAATGCAAAGCTCATTTAACCTTTTTTTTCATTTATGATCCATTTTGCTCTTGAGCCTTTCTAACCATCCTTCCTTTTCAGACCAGCTATCTTCAGTTCCCTTGCCTTTATGTCCTCCTTTTTAAGATCCCATTTTTTTATCCGGTTAGAATGCTCTAGTTCCTGCAGCTTTGTGTCTCTCCATGTGGCTCCAGGTTTTCCCCGTCAATCTCCTTGTGATTGAAATCGCCCATAACTAGTAACTTTGCTCTACCTATGTGAGATCTTCTGGCCACCTCAGCCAGTGTGTCCACCATTGCTCTGCTGCTCTCTTCATATTCATCTCTTGGCTTCCTGCAGTTCTGTGGTGGGTTGTACATCATAATTACCACCTTCCATTTTCTTAAATCCCGATCGATTTTTAATGAACAATGCAACTCCTTCTCCCCCTCTGCTCCCTACATCTTTTCTCAGAATCTGATATCCATGTGTGTACTCACCTATTTGTGGTTTCGGGGGTCGAGACTCAGCTCCTGGCCCCGCCTCTTCACTAATCGCTACTAGGTCCTCTCTCTCCCTGCTCCGTGAGCTTTATCATACCTCGTCTTAAAGCTATGTATGGTTCTTGTCTCCACTACCTCATTTGCCAGACTATTCCACTTCCTGACAACTCTGTGACTGAAGAAATATTTCCTAACATCCCTTTGACTCATCTGAGTCTTCAACTTCCAATTGTGACCCCTTGTTTCTGTGTCCCATCTGTGTGTGTGTGTGTGTGTGTGCGTGTGTGTATGTGTGTGTGTGTACTCACCTAATTGTGGTTGCAGGGTGTGTGTGTGTGTGCGTGTGTGTATGTGTGTGTGTGTACTCACCTAATTGTGGTTGCAGGGTGTGTGTGTGTGTGTGTGTGTGTGTGTTAAACGCTTCCACCAATCAGGACTACAATAAATTATTTTCTCTCTCAGAGACGGACGCATCTGTGCTCACTGCGTGAAGCTGACCAATGAGGTTGTACCTAGAGATGTACGAGTCGTTAAAACCAGTTGACCAACTTGCTGTGGCCATTACTCTCGCTGACTCTTCTATCAAGGTGTTCCACCTCCCTGGTCTTCATCTCTGCTTCAACTGTAAGATTGAAATTGATTTTTATTGTGAAATTATTGGTCTAATTTAGTAGCGTTGTCTCTTCAGTTCTGATTTGGATCTTCAGTTCTGATTTGGATCTTCAGTTCTGATTTGGATCTTCAGTTCTGATTTGGGTAATTATTTATTTTTAAAACATTTTTCTTTTTGTTAACAGAAAGAAATTTCATTGTTCACAACAAGTTAATTAATGTTCGCTTCTAGATGCATATGTCTGATTAATTTTTTTCTCAACGTTTATTCGAATAAGAGATTAAATGGTTTAAAACGAAAAAAATTTGACCTCTTTATAAAACCTTCATTCAGTGGTCAGGAGAGATCGTACCTGCCTTCAGTTGTGTCGGGTCTTAGAGTCTGACTTCAGGGTGTTCAAGGAGAGGTTCTACTGCTCAAGGAGGAAAATAAGAAACTTAAAATTCTCCTGGGTAAGAATAGCAATGAATTTGAGGTGGTTGGGGTTAGTGTAGAGAAACAGGTTACCAGCAGTTAGGAGCGGAAGCCATTCTAAGTTAGTAGATGTTTACAGTAAAGAAAAAAAAACATCAAAGTGAGGTGGGCTAAAAAAGATTTGAGGGTAAGAAATCTCCTGTCTGTTTTCCAGGACATATGTAATTCAATGATCAGTGAGGATAAAGGTACCACTGACTCCTCTGATAATAAGGTAACAATATCCTTGTTAGCGATGATTCACAGATAAGATATATTAACAGTGCTTTCTGTAACAGATAGAAGGTGAGACAGGGGGTGTTTCCCAGGTGACATAGTCAACAAGTTGGATAATATCATGCCACGTAATGGTAAGAAGCCCATTATCTGCCTAAGCGCTGATGAAAACGATATGGGGAAGGGCAAGAGACACGAGTTAATAGATAAGAACAAGATAGTTATAGATTTATTTAGGTCTAAGGGAGGGGGTCCCGACTATATGTAGGATTTTGCCTAGATGTGGAGTGGGCAATTAATGTATTTCTAGGGCAATTGGTATAACTTTCTGGCAAGACATGTACTTCAGAGAACTTCCAATCTCATTCGTTGACAACTGGGACAATTTCTAAAGCAAACATGATATGTAGGGGATGGGTGCATCTCTCTGTGGAAGGGGTGGTAGTGTTAGACAACTCTGTCGAGTTATGGATGTGTGTTGGAAACAACTAGATTACAGTACGAGGGATGAAAACGGCAAAAATTGCCGTTTTCAAAAAACATTGTTCATCAAAACTTTACTAATAAATGCAATGGAACAGGTCGTCAAAAAAAGAGAGACAGTAGAGGGCAGCGAGTGACTAACTCCCTTAAGTTTAATTATAACAGTAGTAGTAGCGTTAGTTTAATTGTACGTGAAGGAAGCAAAAATATTATTACTGTAACAGGGACATAGTTTAACCTGAAAGATAGATAAATGCCTTCTGAACGCCACATATAAGGCTATAGATTGTTCCACACCGGTTGGGTTAAAGGGTTAATACGAAAGGCGGTGGAGTGGCGATGTATATCAGAGATAATTTAAACTGTTGCATTAGGCAAGATATCAAATCAGAAGAGACGACCACTGAATCGGTTTGGCTACAGTTTCTGGAGGGATGTGAAAATCAAATCTTGGGAGTGATTTACAGGCCCCCAAACCTTGATAGAGAACGCAGTGAACATCTTTGAGGCTAAATTCACAAGATATCTAGATACGAAAATGTTGTGCTAAAGGAGATTTTCGCCTTAGACAAATTGATTGGAGCAATTCGTCAAGAAATCTTGAGTCTAATGATTTTCTTGATACGATCCAGAAGTTTTTTAAACAATTTGTGAGAACCAGCAAGAGGAAACAACTTGCTTGACTTAGTTCTTACTAACAAAGAATCACATAATAATAATCTTGAGGTTAATGATGTGCTTGAAGAAAACGATCACAAATCACTCAATTCAGTTATATCATAGAATTACCTTAATAACTGCAATCAAATCTTTGAGCCTACTTCTACTTGGCCGACTTAATAACACTGATAAATTACCTGAGTGAGAAGTGGTGTAGTCTTGTAGGTCAGGTAGGTGGTGTAGTCTTGTAGGTCAGGTAGGTGGTGTAGTCTTGTAGGTCAGGTAGGTGGTGTAGTCTTGTAGGTCAGGTAGGTGGTGTAGTCTTGTAGGTCAGGGTAGGTGGTGTAGTCTTGTAGGTCCGGTAGGTGGTGTAGTCTTGTAGGTCAGGTAGGTGGTGTAGTCTTGTAGGTCAGGTAGGTGGTGTAGTCTTGTAGGTCAGGTAGGTGGTGTAGTCTTGTAAGTCAGGTAGGTGGTGATATTTGCCAATACAGTATTTTTCGAAGCATAGTTCAATGTGCCCAGACTACTTATGTTCCAAGTAAGGAAATTAGATCAAGCAAAAATAATCCTAAATGAAAAAAAAAACCCTATAGATTGAAACATCTCATAGGTGAAAAGAGAGGCATTTACAGGCGAATCAAAAGGAAAAAGAGGTACTTAAGAAATCAATATATTCACTTAAAAAGCAGATTAAAAATCTATAAGAAAAGCCAAAAGTGATTATAAAGTCGCAAGGTATTTGAGGATTAACTCAAAAGGTTTCTTTCAGGTATATATGAGTAAGATTAGGGACAAGAGAGGTCCACTTATAAGTTGCTCAGGTCAAGTCACTGACGAAGGAAGATACTAGAGATAATTCAGAAATAAAACATCATGTAGATAATGATGGCAATAAGTTGTGCACTATCAAAGTCACTAAAGACATTGTTCTCAGAAAAATAAATAATTTAAAACTTAACAAATCCCCCAGGCCTTGATGAACTGCTCTCAAGGATTATAAACGACTGTAAGGCGGAATTTAGCAAACCATTGGCTATTCGTTTCAACATATCACTACAAACTGGCATAGTACTAGATAGGTGGAAAATGGCAAAAGTAATACGTATCTACAAAGCAGGATACAGGTCCTCAGATTCGAATTATACACCAATTAACTTAACCTCCATTGTGAGAAATTTGATGAAATCAATAACTGCCGAGGTTATTCGACGCCACCTTGAAAGATATAAGTTGATCAATGAATCTCAGCACTGCTTTACATAGGGGTGTTCTTGTCTCACGAATTTACTCATTTTTTTTTTTTTGACTAAGGTATTTAAGGAGTTAGATCATGGCAATGAATATGATATTGTGTATATGGAATTTAGTAACGTTTTTGATAGATTACCACATCCGAAATTGTTGAAGAAAGTAGAGACACATGGAAAATGAGATTTTTTTTCTTCCGGATTGACAGATAGGCAAAGAGATTTTAAATAAATGGGAAGAAATAGGAGTGGGAAGCGTCACTAGTGGTGTTCCACAGGGGTCAGCAGGTTTGGCCCTTTGTTGTTCACAAAACATAAATTACATAATTGAGGGAATAAATAAACATCAGCAAGTTTGCCGATGACACCAAAATAGACCGAAGGATTAATTCTGATGTGACACTAGTGCCCGACAGTAGGGATCTGAATAGACTGATGAAATGATCGGAAAGTTCTAAGCCTTTGGAAAGAAAATAACCATGACGCTTATAAATTAAATACTGAAGATATTATTCACATTGAATGCGAAAAAGATTTAGGAGTTATGGTTAGCAATCTAAAACCAAAACAAAGAGCGTAAGTATTCGTAATAAACTGAATAGAATTCTTGGGTTCATATCAAGAAGTATAAATAACAGGGGTCTTTAGGTTATTCTTCAACACTATATATCGTTGATTAGGCCTCATTTAGATTATGGCTACACTGTTCTGGTCACCATATTACAGAACGAACATTAATGCGCATGAAAACGTAAAGAGAACCATGACAAAGTTGATCTCGCATCAAAAATTTTCCCTATGAAAATAGACACAGGACACTGAATCTGCACTAGTTTTAGGACTCATTTGCCATGGTTTCAAGCCCCACCCGTTCCGTGATTGACTGATCCTGATGATCCAAGAATAACAAAACACTGACAGACCGAGGCACATTTATGCCAGATATGAGGAGTTACTTAACAATACGGGAAATTAATTAAAAAAAAAAATATTGAAACAATAAAAGTTCGAGTAAATATATTAACACAAATATAGTGTGAACTAGAGTGCTGTCACACTATTATAGTGACAACACAAATATAGTGACAACACTATTATAGTGACTACACAAATAGTGTGACAACACTACTATAATGACAACACTACTATAGTGACAACCCCACTATAGTAACTACACTACAAGTGTGACAACACTACTATAGTGACAACACAACCATAGTGACACTACTATAGTGACAACACTACAAGTGTGACAACCCCACTATAGTGACAACACTACTATAGTGACAACACTACTATAGTGACAACACTACCTAGTGAAAAACACTACTCTAATGACAACACTACTCTAGTGACAACATTACTATAGTGACAACACTACCATAGTGACAACACTACCTAGTGACAACACTCCCTCTAGTGAAAAATTACCTGGGTGGCAACACTCCCTCTAGTGATAACACTACCTAATGATAACCCCATTAGTGTGACAACATTTAGGGGACACTACTAGTGTGACAACACTACTAGTGTGACAACACTACTATTGCGACAACACTACTAGTGTGACAACACTACTAGGGGACACTACTAGGTGACAACACTACTAGTGTGACATTTACTAGTGTGACAACACTACTAGTGTGACAGCACTACTATTGTGACAACACAACTAGTGTGACAACACTACTATAGTGACAACACTACTCGGTGACAACACTAGGGGACAACACTGCTAGTGTGACAACACAAATATAGTGACAACACTATATAGTGACAACACTCCCATAGTGACAACACTACTCTAGTGACAACACTACTCTAGTGACAACACTACTCTAGTGACAACATTACTATAGTGACAACACAAATATAGTGACAAAACTACTATAGTGACAACACTACTCTAGTGACAACACTACCTAGTGACAACACTACTCTAGTGATAACACTATTTAATGATAACACTACTAGGGGACAACACTACTAGGGGACACTACTAGTGACAACACAAATATTGCGACAACACAAAGTGTGACAACACTACTAGGGGACACTACTAGTGACAACACTATTTAGGGGACACTACTAGGGGACAACACTACTAGGGGACAGCACTCCCATTGTGACAACACAACTAGTGTGACAACACAAATAGGGGACAACACTACTAGGGGACATCACTACTAGGGGACAACACTACTAGTGTGACACTACTGGTGACACTACTAGGGGACAACACTATTTAGTGACACTACTAGTGTGACAACACTACTAGGGGACAGCACTACTATTCACAACACAACTAGTGGACAACACTACTAGTGTGACAACACTACTAGTGTGACATCACTACTATGTGACAACACACAGCGTGACACTATTTAGTGTGGCACTACTAGGGGACACTACTATGTGACACTATTTTAGTGTGCCACTACTAGTGTGACAACAAAAATTAGTGTGACAACACTAGTAGTGTGACACTATTTAGTTTTAACACTACTAGGGGACAACACTACTAGTGTGACAACACTACTAAAGTGTGATAACACTACTAGTGTAAACACAAATAGGGGACAACACTACTAGGGGACACTACTAGGGGACAACACTACTAGTTTGACACTCCCAGTTTGACACGTCTAGTGTGACAACATTATTAGTGTGACAACACTACTAGGGGACAACACTACTAGGGGAACTACTAGTGTGAAAATTACTAGTGTGACACTACTAGTTTGACACGTCTAGTGTGACAGCATTACTAGTGGACAACATTACTAGTGTGACAACATTACTAGGGGACACTACTATGAACAACACTACTAGTGTGACAACACAAATATTGTGACAACACTACTAGTGTGAAAATTACTAGGGGACACTACTAGTGTGACACTCCCAGTGTGACACCATTACTAGTGCGACAAAAACTAGTGTGACAACACAACAAGTGTGACAACACTACTAGTGTGACAACACAACTAGTGACAACACAACAAGAGTGACAACACTACTAGTGTGACAACACTACTTGTGTGACAACACAACTATTGTGACAACACAACTAGTGTGACAACACAACAAGTGTGACAACACTACTAGTGTGACAACACTACTTGTGTGACAAAAAACAACTTTTTGGACAACACAAGTGTGACAACACTACTAGGGGACAACACAACTAGTGTGACAACACAACAAGAGTGACAACACTACTAGTGTTGTTTTGGATACAATTTTCCCAGCATTTTGAAAATCATTGGATGGTTAAACCCCCATGAAAAAATAGAGCATTAGAATCTTGTCCAGTTCTAATGCTATATTTATGTTGTTTTTAAACTTAGCCCCAAAACTTTTACCAGTTTGACCGTAATAAACTTTATCGCATATTTTACAAGGAATCTTATAGACACATCCGTCAGCATTTTGGGGGGAATTTTTTTTGAAAAGTTTTTTTATTTTATCAAGATTTTTTAAAAACAACTTTGATATTAAAATTTTAAGAAAGGAAGGCATATCAACCAAGTTTTTTATGGTAAGGAGAACCAAAAATATTTTTAGTTGAATAAGGTTTTGTCCCTTTGGGTTGTAAAAGTATTTCTAGCTATTTTAAAAGATTTATCAATTACGCTTTGGGGATTTTAAATCATTAGCTATTTCATAAATTTTAGAGATTTCTTCATAAGAAATAAGAAAAAGGGGGAAATGAGCAGGGGCCCGTTGGCCCATTTGGCAGGTCCTTCCTTCCATCCCACTAACAGAATATTTGTTAAACCCCCAATTTTTAATGCCATTTAAAAAAAATGCTTTTTTTATTTTTTCATTTTAAAATTTCCCCCCAAATCCAACCCCTTTTACTTTATGAAAACCAACCTTTAAAATTTAAAAATCCCAAGGTCCTTGCCAAAACCCCATTTGGCAGACTGTTTCCCCCTCATCAACTACCCTATTTCCAAAAACCCAAAACTTTCCCATATCC
The DNA here is from genome assembly GCA_009830355.1 of Cherax destructor. Classification (NCBI taxonomy): domain Eukaryota; kingdom Metazoa; phylum Arthropoda; class Malacostraca; order Decapoda; family Parastacidae; genus Cherax; species Cherax destructor. The sequence goes on from WNWK01007003.1 coordinate 17,797, forward strand.
TTTTTAAATCTAAACTTATCTAACTTGAATCCATTATTGGGGTTCCCCCTTGAGAGATACCCTCAAGACCTTATTTATATCCCCTTGTTAATACCCCATTTTCCACTTGTATACCCGATCATGTCTCCTCATTCTACGTCTTACAAGTGAATGTAATTTAAGGGTTTCAATCTTTCTTCGTAAGGAAGATTTCTAATGCTATGTATTAATTTAGTCATTCTACGCTGAATTTTTTTTAACGAATTTATGTCCATTCTGTAATAGGGGTGACCAGAACGGGAGCTGGGTAATCTGGGGTGGGGCCCCACTAATGATGTATAAAGCTGTAATAAAACCCCTGGACTTCTGTTGCTAACACTTCTTTATATAAATCCCAGTAATCTATTTGCCTTATTACGTACGCTTAGGCATTGCTGTCTTGGTTTAAGGTTGCTGCTTACCATCACCCCCAAGTCCCCCAAACTGTATGGCTAAGTTTTTACGTTATTTAACTTATAAGTGTTTGGGTTAGGGAACCCCCGGGCTTTAGAATTTTGCATTTATCTACATTGAACTGCATCTGCCTTTTTTCTATGAACGCTGGACTACAAATACTTAAAGTTTTTAAAAAACATTGAAGAAAAAACCGACACTTTAACTCTATCTTGAGGGAAGAATAATATTTACAGAGGAACAATTATTTGTAGGTTTTGAAAATTTTAAAAATTTAAAATCAATGACCCTTTAATACAAAAAACATCTAGGGGGCAATGAGTTATTTACTTCGAATTCAACAGTAAAATTTATAGAATGAGCTGCTATTTAATTTAACAAGGAAATTTTTATGTCTACATTTTTAGGCATAAGGCTCAACATATCAAACTTTCTATACCATTTTAGCTCATTGGGGGGGATTGTGTTAAGCAATTTTGGGGTTTCCCCAGGGGTCAATGGAGGAATTCCAGGGGTCAACCCCCTGTGGCCCGGTCCGGACCAGGCCTCCTGTTGGACCAGACCCCGATAAACCCAGGTTGTTACCCCCCGGGCCGCACGCAGTCCAAACGTACGAACCACAGCCCGGCTGGTTTAGGTACCGACTTTAGGGGCCCCCCCAGTGCCTTTTTGAAGGGGCCCGGGGTTTGTTGGTAATCCCCCGATGTATTTCTGGGAGGCAGTTGAACAATCTTGGGCCCCCGACACTTTTGCTTTTCCCCAACGTGCCTAGTGGCACCCCCGCTCTTCATTGATTTATTCATGTATAAAAATTTAAAAACTGGTGAAAGAGGATTTCCCCTTGCCATACCAAACTTCCCCGAGTGTAAAACTCATCATTAAATACAAAAATTTTTGGGCACCAATACAAAGTTTAATAAGTTTAATGATAATGTGAGTAGTCACGAAAGCGCTTGGGAAATTTCCCCGTTTTTTTTTAAAAGTAGTTTCCCTTTCATATTTTTGGGTATTTACCTTTTTCTGTGATATTTTGCATATATTTTAAAAACACAAAATAAAAAAACACGTATTTTAACACGTCGGTCGTCTCCCCCCCCCAGGCAGGGCGACCCAAAAAAAAGAAAAAATGTTTCATCATTCATCACTTTCACCCACTCATACATAATCACTACTTTTGCAGAGGCGCTCAGATACGACAGTTTAGAAGCCCCTCCAAACGAAATACCCCCTCCATTAAAGTGAAATTGTATTCCCCATTTCCGGGACTCAAGCCCGGGTAACCATTTTCCCCTGAACCCCTTCACAAAATTTACCCTGCTCACAACCGCTCGGGCCCCAAAAACCATTCGTCTCCATTCACTACATACTAAAGGGTTTGGGACACAAAAGCAGTATAATGTGATCCTTTATTGAAAGTTTCGCCCAAAAGTGGGCTTTACGTCACAAACAGATCTACCGGGGTGAAAGGCAAATATTTTATAGGATTTAGTCAGGGGGAGAACCCAGGGACAATCTTCCAAGTAGGGTGAAGAGTCTAGAACCTTGGGTAGCTTTAAAAGAATTGGGGTATATGAGTAGACTATCTGCAGTTTTCCCCCATTCTTATGTTTTTTTGTGGGAAAGCGATGAAGAAGTTTCGGGGAAGGGGGTTTACTATGTTGTAAAACCGTTGTTCTGGCTTTTGGTATACGGATAAGGATGACCCAGGGTTCTTCATTGAGTGTTTTCTTCTGGCGATGTCTTGCGTTTCGAGTTTATTAAATGGTTTGGGGAATTTTGGGGAAACAGACATTCCTTGATGTCAGATCTGCCTGCGTACTGGTGTTCTGAAATACGGGCTGAGGTCTTTAAACAGGTGGTGTCTGATATGTAGAAGATGGCTAATGAATTCCGTTTTCAAAGCAGGGGGCAAGTCACTACGTCAAATTCCCCCCAATAAGCCTGACCTCAATTGTAGGGAATTATAGAGTCAAATAGCTGATATTATAAGAAGCCATCTAGATCACTATAATTTGATTAATGATACTCAGCATGGATTTACGAGGGGCCGTTCCTGGATATCTAATTTATTAAACCCTTTCTTCAGTAAAGCTTTTGAGGCGTTGATCAGATAAAGAATTCGATATTGTTTATTTAGATTTTAAAGGTTTTTGATAGAGTACCCCCCAAGACTGTTAAAGAAAGTGGCAGCCTGGCATTGGGGGAAAAGTGTTGTCATGGATCGAGTCATGGTCACCAAAGGAAGCAGAGAGGGCAAATGGGGTTAAACCATGGGGATCTGTAAAAATGGCGTTCCACAGGACGTCTTGGGGCCCGTTGTTGTTTATATATACGACCTTGATGAGGAATTAATAGTGATATGAGCAAATTTCCGATGACACGAAGATACGCAGGATAATTGATTCAAACGTAGATTCAAGGAAATTGGAGGATTTAGGCAAACTCAATTCCCGGCGAAAAATGGCAGATGCAGTTCAATTGATAAATGCAAGGTTCTGAAGTTGGGGTGTCCATAACCCTAGCACTTATAAATTGAATAACGTACAACTTGCCATACAGATTGCGAAAAGGACTTGGGGGTTTGGTAAGGCAAACTTAAACCAAGACAGCAATGCCTAAGCGTACGTAATAAGGCAAACAGATTATTGGGATTTTTATCAAAAGGTAAGAAAAGAAGTCCAGAGGTTATACTAAGTTTAATCATTAGTAAGGCCTCACCTAAATTACGCAGCCCAGTTCTGGTCTCCAGATTACAGAATGGATATAAATTCGTTGGAAAACATTCAGGGAGAATGACTAAATTAATACATAGCATTATAAATCTTCCGTATGAAGAAAGATTGAAGCCCCTTAAATTAATTCATTTGTAAGACGAAGAATGATGGTAGATAGATCGAGGTATACAAGTGGAAAATGGGTATTAACAAAGGGGGTTAAAATAAGGTCTTGAGAATATCTCCCCAAGAGAGAACCCGTAAGTTTAGATTTAGAAAGGATATGGGAAAGTTTTGGGTTTTGGGAAAAAGGGGTAGTTGATGAGTGGAACAGTCTGCCTAGTAGGGTTTTTGGGAAGCAAGGCCCTTTGGGGAGTTTCAAATTTGGGTTGATAAATGCATGATTGAGAGGTTTTGGGGTTTTGAGGGACTTGTACATGAGTAAATATAATTATCAAAGCTTATTTCGGGGTAGCATTGAAATTGGGTTGAGCAAATATTCTATTAGGGGGATGAATTGTGAAGGACCTGCCTAGTATGGGCCAACAGGCCTGCTGCAGTGTTCCCCTTTTTTATGTTCTTATGGATGTTTCTGCCCATGATTTTTCTGCAGTCATTAAAAGGGGATTGTGTATCCCCCGCAGAGGAAAGTTGTCCTCTCTATTACTGGTAATGTGGAGGTAGATATTTGGAAAAGAGGTATTGGGAAAAAATGTTCTTTTGTTTGTGACTTTGCAAAACCCACTGAGTGGGCGAAACGTTGTCAATAAAGGGTTCATTATACGCTTATGTGTTTATTTTTTATTGTGTCGGTATTTTATACCATTTATTTCATGTTGGGAAACCGTGCTTGGAAGGAAGTTGATGGGGGGGACTATGATTTTCTCGACAGTGTCTTCTGGGTGTGTTTAAGATGTTTAATGCCCTGTCTGCAGTCTTTAATGAAGTGACGAGGGAAATGAAGTTTAGAAAAAAATTGTTCAATAAGGGGTCTTACCTAACCAACCCCATTCACTCCAATCTAACACGCTCACGCACACTTGCTGGAAGTCCAAGCCCTCGCCCACAAAACCCTTTACCCCCCCTCCAACCTTTCTAGGAGGGCCCCCTACCCCCCCTTTCCCCTTTCCCCTACAGATTTATACACTCTCCAAGTCATTCTATTTTGATCCTTTCTTCTAAAATGCCCAAAAACCACCTCTGACAAAATGTTTTTAGAACCCACATCCCCCAATTTCCACACTGAATTTTTTTTGCATAATATTTACAGACACATTGCCCTTAGACAAGACATCTCCACTGCCTCCAGCCGCCCCCCTCACTGCAGCATTTAAAACCCCATGCTTCACACCCATAAAGAGTGTTTAATAAGGGGGCACATTCCCTTCTTTGCCTCCATGTATAACGTTTTTCCAAAACAGATACCTCAACGCACCCCCTCCCCTTTTTTTCCTTCATCAATTCTATGGTATACCTCATCCTTCAAAAACCCCATCTTCTGACACGTCAACCCCAAATATCTGAAAACATTCATTTCTTCCATACCCCCTTTTCTCCAAGTGATATCCAATTTTTCTTTATCTAAATCGTTTGATACCCTCATCTCCTTACTCTTATCTATGTTTATTTTCCCAATTTTCTACTTTATATATATATATATATATATATATATATATATATATATATATATATATATATATATATATATATATATAAAAAGGATGGGGTCCACCTCTGGTACAAATTGGGGGGACCATAGCCTCGGAGAAGTGGAAAAAAAGGCTTCAAGGAAGAATATTTGGATTTCTTCCTGATGCCATTTGAATTTTCCCACTTCTCCTACCACCCCATTTTTTAAATTTTTTTTTTTTTTACCAATAGGTATGTTTTTATTACATAATATGGTACAAAAGATTTGAGAGATACATTGTTGATATAAAGATGGATATACAGTCACGAGGTGAAAATACATGTCTAGTACATATTTTTTAATTTTTTGTCACTGATTATAATGCGAAATTTTATCCAGCCTTCCGAGCTGGTGGGGTGCCCAAAAACAGCAGCATTACCCTCGGGAACAGCAGCGCTGAGTCGCTGGAACAGAAAACTAGCTGCCCTGGGATCCCTAGTTACCCTGTTGAGTCTTTGCCCGCCCCTTTTTTGAGGAACTTAGATGCACTTTTTCCCCATGAGCCAAGGGTCTTGAGCCGTTGGGTTATCCCAGATCCTGGCTCCATCAACGAACTTTTGGTCATGGATTCCAATCGTGTCCCTAAGATGTTCGGGGAGAATTGCTGCTACAACCCCTCTGGATGCAATGCATGAAGACAGGAAAGCGGGTAAAATCTAAGATGATTTCCCGGACACCAATCCCTCCTAGGGGGGACTGGGAGGTAGCTTGGTCCCACTGCCCTTTTTTCTAAAAAAAAGGGGTTTAAAGTACTTTAGTAAAGATCTGCCTCAGGATACTGTAAATTTTTGTGCAGTATAGGATTATCATATGAAGGAGCACATCTTAGGAAATATGTCAACCGGGGCAGACTCAAGCATTTTGTGAGGAGGACAAGGCATCATGGGTGTCAAGTTTCCCCATTCGTTTTTCCATTTTTAATTTTTTTCCCCATTTTTTTTGGGGGTTGGGCAATGGCCCCTTAGGGGGCCCCAAAAAATTTTAAAAGGGGGGGGCAAACGTTGCCCGGTTTTTAAAGGGCCTGCTTTTTCCCCCATTTGTTGATTGACTGATATGTTTAAAAATTTTTTGGGGAGGATTCAGGATGAGCCCTTTTTTCCCCGTCCCTGTGTCATCCCCCCTGTGGATCATCTAAAGGGACTTTTTGTACCGTAGTGTCCAAATCATCCGGGAAAAACCCGATGTTTCCCCCTTTTGGGCAGTCTTACTGTGTTTTCCCCCAACTGCTATACAGAAGAAAAAAGGTCAAAAACCCCTTGCGGGACACCCTCTGATGATGTGATTTCATGCCCCCCAAAAAGGAGCATTGATTCCTTGCTATATCCAGCTGAAAAAAAAAGGGAAAAGACCGGGGAAAAAGTTTCCTTGTACAGCTGCTAAATACGCCCCTTTTTCAGGAGATTAAATGCACTTGAAATCTAATTTAAACTGCACCCAGGCAGGTTGTCGATATATGCCCTTGTTGCTTTTAACCGCCGCTTCACTTCCTTGAGAGACCCCAAAGCCAAGCTGGTTTGGTTGAAGAGGGGTGGCCCCCGGGAATTTTTTGACAGCAGCTTTAGAAACGAGGCGGCAAACGGGTTTCCCACCCGGGGGGGCCCCAAAATTTCCCCCCTCCTTCTTTTTAAAAGGGGGGAAAGTGATGCCCAAAAAAAAAGGTTTTCTCCAGGGGAAAAAAGGGGGAGCCAAGGAATTGTTAACGAACCTTGTGATCTCTGACAGCAGTGTTCCCAATTCCCCCATAACTGGGAAAACCCCCTTTCCCTTTTAAAAGTTGTGGCCTTTTCCAGTGTAACCCCCAGAGCCGGGGAAAGGGAAAAAACATTTTTGCTTTTTAAATGTTTTAGTTTTCAAAACCCCCGGGGGTTCCCCCCAAATTTTGGGGGGGAGGTGTTGGAACTTTGGGGACCCCTGGTTTCCCCCCAGGGTGTTTTTCCCCGGGCTTCAGAGGGGGCAGCATCTCCAAAAAATATTTTTTTGGGATAACCCCTTGCCCCCATTTTGTTGCCCTTTTAATTTTCGCTCACCCAAAGGGTTTTTTTTGCTGTCAGGGGGTGAGGGGGGGGTTTTGGGGCCCCCCCCATTTTTTTTTTTGATGGGGGGAAGGGGGAAAGAGGTTATCAGCCCCGGGGAAAAAATCTTGGATTTAAGATAGAGGCTAGCCTCTTTCCCCCCCTTTTTTCCGGGACAGCTACAGACATTGCCAAAAAAGAAATTGTGCCATGCCTTGATGGTTGGTGGAGCATTTTGGGGTAGCAGAAAACCCCCCCTTTACTTTTTAAGGGTCTGTAAGTTTTTTCCCCCCCCCCGGGGGACGGGCTGCTTTTTGGGGAAAAAGGGGGTGCCCCCTACCCGTTGCCCCTTTTTTCTTCCAGGGGGTTATCTGATGAGATGAGATCTGTTGGGGGGAGGTCCCGAAGTGGCTCTGGGTCATCACTGTCCACAGGAGGACATCCGAACCCCGGGGACGCCATGTTTGGAGGAAACCATTAGAGTTGAGACAACGAAGGAAAACGACCGACACTTGCCTCTCCTAGTATTGCCAGCCTGCCTTTTCCCCCGGCTGCTTGCTTCCCCCTGACTGGCATTCATCTGGTAGGTAGACTGTGGGGGGTAACATGCTGGGGGGTAAGGTGCGTGGAAGGGGGGAAAAACCCGTGGTGGCCTGGTGGGGCTTGAGGGGGGTCGTGGGATTTGGGGAGGGAGGGCAGGTGTTGGGTGGGGGGGGGTTTTTGGGTGGGGGCCCCGGGGGGAAAGGAGGGGGATACTTTTCAATGGTTTTGCACCTATATTTGTTCACACTGTCTTACAATAAAAAATAAAAAAATTATTTGTTTTCCATGTACGTCATGAAAGATTTTAGTGCACTTTGAACACCAGTGTTTTCCCTTTTAAACCCACCACGCCCTTCCCCCCCCTGTGGCGTGGGGGGAGGCACGGGTCACCCCTCGTTAACATTAACCCACATTTTTTTTTCCTAAATATGTCTCTAATTTTCCACACGAAGAATCATTTTGGTTAACTGGAACAGGGATGGTGCTGGAGGTAGATTTTTTTATGAGAGTTTTCCCAGGTTTGAATACGATAATTTTTTCCCACAGTGTGGGCCTTATTCTCCCCCCCCCACACTGGATCTTCCAACAAAATATATATATATATATATATATATATAATATATATATATAATATATATATATATAAAAAATATAACCTGGTTGGTGACATCAACCGCCCGGGGAGGTACTCCCGTCCACCCAAGGGGTAAAATAAAAAACCTGAATTGTTTTCATGATGGTAGCATTACTGGGTTTTTTCTGTCTCATAAATATGCACGATATCAAAAACGTCTTGCTACTTCTATTACATACACTTAGGCACACTAAAATACATGTACAAGCAAAATATACACCCCCCTCGGGTTTTTTTTTTATTTTTTGTTTTTTTCCCTTATTTTTTTGTTTTTTTCCCCTGACTATCCCCTTCTCCTGTATACATTACAAATGTAAAAGGGAAACTTTTGTTTTTTTTGGGGACCCACTTGGTGGGTACGGCCGGTTTTTTGACAGAAAGAAATATACAGTATACATACATATAAGACTCATGTGTAGCACCTGGGTATTCAAACTTGTTTCAGAAATCGTCTTTAACATTTAATGGAATGGTCGTATTGCTCTATTTACCTTTTTCCATCTTTTCTTTTTTTTGATAAATTTTTTGAAATTTCAGTCTAAAGAAAAATTTTATTTTCCCAAAAGACCGAATTCTCCCCAGGAAGATTTTGGAATGGCAGCGGACGAAAAACAAAAACTTTGGGGGGAGAGCAAGATTTGTGTGGATTGGGGGAGGGGGGCCTCTGGGGCCCTCGCCCCGGGGACAGGGGCCGCGTCAACACCGTCTCAGGTGGGCCACCCGGCAGAAGGGAAAGGGAATGTCAACAACAGACCGAAGGTACAACCCCCTAATAGAAAAGTGTTTACAGCGACTAACCCAGTTATGTATGGGGGGCCCCACGCCCTTTTACGAAAAAACTGTTTTCTTCATTAGGGCGGTTTCAATTGTTTGCCGTTACTGGCAATATTTTTTTGGGGAGGGGGAACATATGGCTGTCGACATAATACATGGATCAACTGGGCCCCCCAAGTTAAGAAAATACATCTGCATCGCAATGATTTAATTCAGTGATCAATTGAATGAAACTTTTATAAATTGGGATAAATTTACATAAATTCATCTGGGAAAAACTTTACATAACCAAAAAAAAAAAAAGATCTAAGCTTTAGATGTAAGATCTTTTTCCTATTCTTTTAAAAAAAGATTATCAAAATGTTTTAACAATTTTTAAAACACTAAGTTAAAAAAAAAAAAAAAATTAAACCTTCTTGGGGCTTTTTTCTGCCTAATTCCACAAGTTAAAAAATATTTCAGGGAAAACCGTAAAGTTATTAAAAATTACAACTAACATTTAGTGTCTTCCCCCACTTCATTTTGAAAATTTCAGTAGATGGAATTGTAGTTCTTATTTTATCGCATTTTCAGTATGTACTTTTTATTTATACTTTGCTTACAAGATATATACACTGAGGAGTGTATACACACGTTAAAAATAATCTGGGCCAAATATAATTTTGTTTTCTTGTAAAAAATTTAATTTTTGATGAGTTGGGGGATCACTGTATTAGGTTAAATTCTAAGAAAATAAATCGAAAAGTAATTTTATATTATTTAATGTTAATGTTATATTATTTAATGTTCCTATGAATAATGACACGTTACAAAAATAAATGTGATAAAAATCCTCGTTTTTTTAATATTTATTTTTAAATTGTAACAAAAAACATATATACTAATATCACAATAAAGCAATGCAATTATACTAAATAGTCATATTAGTTTAAAAAAACAGCGTATATGAAACATTAATATAAGTAATCGCAGAATTTTGGAGAGATTCAAAATAAATTATTTTATAATATAGGAAGATCTAAAGCGTCTACAGTGTCCTTCTGATCCAGTTTGCATGACGACATTCACAGTCTGGTTTCTGCATTATATACAATGACAGTATAAAAGACAAGCAAAATATTAATAAAAGAAGAAGCACTTCATTAAATGGAAATTAATAAATAATGGTTTATGTGAATTTCTTAACTAAATTTATGAATGTATTTATGCACCAATATATATACATAATAATTTGAGTAGAAAATAAAGAGAGGATATATTATAGTCACAAACAACTCGCAAGGAATGAGTGGCATATAAAGATAGAATCCTTGGTGTATTCTAATCTTACATCCAAGAATAATGAAGGGTGTGTGTTGAAAGCATTCTTTATATATCAACAGCTAGTACACAGATAGTGAGTCGTATATACGGAGAGGAGTCCTCATATATTCACATCCAAATGGGAAATTAAAGTATAAATTTGAGACTGTCCGGTCACTTGTGTGTTAAATGTTCATAACTGTGATTCATATTCTTTATTTGATGCTGCCAGACACAATTAAGTGAAGAAAATGTTAAATACCTGGAGAGATTTCTTTACTACGTGCCTTTAAATATTGACTACTGAATAATAAGTGCTCTCTTTCATCCTCTTTCATCCTCCATCTATTATATTCATTTCGCTCAAAAGACAAGACGACCTCATCCGATCGGCTTCACATTTTCAGTGTTGTTCTAAGGTAATTAGACCAAGATTCTAGAAACACCTGGTATATGCAGGTGCTTTTTGACCAAAGTTGTAATACCCAAACCCAGCGTCCTGGCATGGCTGTGATGAACTCCCAAACCCTACGTACCTGGGAACCTTCTACAGAGCTGCCTCACAATTTGACGTGTGGGCAGATTTGTCCACGCACTAATTGTTTTTTCATAAAGCATGGGATTGTTGATATTTCTGCAATAACTCGAGAATGCCTCTTTAGATGGGCTTCAAATTTTCAGCCCTTGTGTTTTACAGAAAGCAAAATTCTTGTTGCTATTTGGCTCCAAATGTCCCGATTTTCAAATTCTGTTTTTTTTTATATAGTGAATATGGTTTCCTTTCAGTAAATAATGAATGGCTCATCTTATCGGCTACAAAATCTTATTCCTAATGTATTTCATAATTAGAAAGACACTATAAAAGTTTAAGCTGTTTAGGTTCCATTTTAAAACCTTTTGAAATTGTTAAAAATCTTGTAATCGGTTGATTCAGAGCAATTCAATCTTGGCGTTAAATTTTATCTAAATTTCAAATTGTCAATTTCATTAAATAAATTGGTTTTCCTGTAATAGCTGTAGAATGCCTCTTATGGTCGACTTCACACACTTAAGACATGATGTAGTTTAATTGCAAATATTTTATTTTACTGAATTTGAGCTTTGTGCCAGCCTATTTTATAATTTTATAGATTTTTTTCATACTGGCTTTTCTTAAAAAAAATTCCAATTTTATTTTAAAACAGCATATTCGATAACTGAGAAATTTGAAAACTCGCGTTTTTACAGCGTTTTTAGTTTTCACGAGTTTAGTGAACCATTAAATAATGTAGAGATTAATGACTGAGCGTCTCAGTGTGAGCTGCAGTGTCGTCTCATCTAACTCCCTCCAAGACCTTCCTTTCAAAATTCAAAAAGGATTATCGGATCGGCTTCAAATTCACATCCCAAGTGAATTAATTGGCAAGTGCAGATGATCTCTGATTAATGTAATAATAACCATTCCTGAAATTGGTATTAATGAGATATATATAGAAAGCCTATTTTGTTTGCCGACATAATTTCAAAATTTGTGTATCCGACTTAGAAAAAAGGCTGGAGTTAATAAAAGGTGACGTTTTTAATATTTTTAACCCCGAAATGGTATAGTGTTATTTTATAGTTATTTTATAATTTTGTGTTATTTTTGTCTTGATGCAGGTGAATGGCTTTTGATCCAAGGAATTATTCATTCTTTATTGTAGAGAATCTGAATGCTTCTCTTTCTATAGACACCAGATGTCCCCTACAGATTTAGAATTTTTCCCTGTTTAAAATATGTTAGAATGTACGTTGAGGTCAGTGGTCAGTACGCTGAGGTCAGTGGTCACGTGTGGTCATACCTGTCCTAAGCTGTCTGGGAATTAGCGTGGGGTGATACCGAGCACATGGCTAGCTGCAGTGTTTTAGAATCTCAGGTTGAAGTGTTGAAGAAGGAGGTTCTACCTCTTCAGGAGGAAAATAGGAGGCTGAAGCATCGCCTAGATGGGTGTGGGAGTGAGTGTGAGATGGTTGGTGCTGGTGAGGAGGAAATGGTTACCAACAGTGAAAGTGGCAGCCGCTTTAAGTGGCAAGTGGTTCACAATTCAGGAAGAAGGAAGATAAAGAAGGTTAATAGAGAAGATATGAAGGTAGGAAATCGATTCTCTATTCTCCACGACAAGTGTACTTCTGTGGTTAGTGAGGTTATAGGTACCACTGACTCCCCTGCTAATCAAGGTAAGAATATTCTGATTGTGGGAGACTCTGAGGTAAGATATATGGACCGTGCTTTTTGTAACAGAGACAGGAAAGTCAGGCAGAGGGTGTGCCTCCCAGGAGCTGGTGTTGGTGACATAGTCAGCAGGTTGGATAATATTATGTCAGATAATGGGAACAAGCCTATTATCTGTCTTAGTGCTGGTGGTAATGACATTGGGAAGGGCAGGAGACAGGAGCTACAAGATAAGTATAGGTCAGCCATAGAAGTAGTTAGGTCTAAGGGAGGGATCCCAATCATATGGAGCATTTTGCCTAGAAAGGGAGTGGGCAATGAATGGATGTCTAGGGCAATTGGTATAAATTGCTGGCTAGACAGGTACTGCAAGGAACTTGCAATTCCATTCATTGATAACTGGGACAAATTCTATGGCAAACGTGATATGTATGCAAGGGATGGGGTTCATCTCTCTGGGGCTGGAGTGGTTGCATTAGCCGATTCGATTGAGGGGGTCATAGGAAACTTGTCTAGGACTTTAAACTGATAGATTATAGAGGTATTGGTGTTTGTGGAAACAATCAGGCTGTAGTATTAGGCCTGGAAACAGCAGATATTACCAGGATACCCCAGGTATATGTTTAAAAGATAAGATTCAAAATAAAGTTGTTTGTAAATGCAAAGCAATTGATCAATAAACAAAGAGAGATAGTAGAGGGCAACGAGTGACTAGCTCCCTTAAGGTTTACTATACAAATAGTAGGAGTCTAAGAAATAAGATAGATGAGCTAAGATTACTTGCAAGTGCAGGAAATATAGATATTATTGCTATAACAGAGACCTGGTTCAACCTGAAAGATAGAGAAATGCCTTCCGAGTGCAACATTCAGGGTTACAAACTATTCCACACTGATAGGGTCAACAGGAAGTGTGGTGGAGTGGCAATGTATGTCAGAGATAATTTAAATTGTTGTGTTAGACAAGATATAAGATTAGAGACATCGGACACAGAATCTGTTTGGCTACAGTTTCTCGAGGGTCGTGAAAAATTAATTTTGGGTGTGATTTACAGGCCCCCAAGCCTGGATAGGGAGTGCAGTAAGCTGCTATGGGACGAAATTCATAAGGCGTCTAGATATGAAAATGTTGTGTTAATGGGAGATTTTAACTTTAGACAAATTGATTGGAACAATGCGACAGGTAATCTCGAGTCTAGTGACTTTCTTGATACGGTTCAGGATTGTTTTTTAAAACAGTTTGTGACAGAACCAACTAGAGGTAGCAACTTGCTTGATTTGGTTCTTGCTAACAAAGAATCACTAATTAATAATCTTGAGGTTAATGAAGAGCTTGGGGAAAGCGATCACAAATCACTTAGTTTTAATATATCATGGAATTACCCAGGTAACTGCAATCAAGTCTCTGTTCCAGACTTTCGTGTAGCCGACTTCATGGGGCTGAGAAATTACCTAGGTGGGCTAAATTGGGATGACCTGACTATGGGTCAGGTAGGTGGTTTTGGTTGCCAATATGACATTTTTCAGAGCGTAGTTCTAGCTGCCCAGACAACTTTTGTTCCAAGTAGGGTTAGAGGTGTGAGTAAGTTATCATTGTAACTTGTAGTTAACAGGGTAACTTGTAATTACTTGTAGTTAGAAGGGTGAACTTTTGCTTACCGTCATTTGGAATAACTCAGTGTGGCTTGTTGATATAACTTGTATTCACTGACTTGTTGGGGTAACTTGTACTTTCTTTGAGTAACTTAATGTAAGTTGTAGTTGTAACTTATAGTTACTTGGGATAACTTGTAGTGATTTGGAAACCTGTACTTTGGGTTAACTCAATGTAAATTGTCATTGTAAATTGTAGTTACCTTCTTCTGGGATAACTCGATGTAACTTGAAGTTTAACAGTGTAACTTAGCAGTAATTTGAACTTTGTTTGGGGTAACTCAATGTAAGCTGTATAAAACAAATTAATCTAACTTAACTTAATCTATTAGAGTTAACTCGGAGATGTGATAAGTAATTTGTGCATGACATCTTAGACAGGTGAAGACGTATGCTGGCTGGGAAGGTCATCACATACACATCCAGTTAATTATTTGAGTTAAAAACAGATAGAGAGAAGAAAACTAAACTGAGAATGCACTCAGGGGAAAGGATCAGAAGTTTATTTCATAAAGTATTTAATGTATGATGTTTTTTTTTTAAATCATTCTTTTACCACTGACATTGGTCACGAGTTCCTGGGAAATCCTCCACATAGAATATCAGTCAGTGCATGGTATTGAAAATCCCTCTATGTGAAATTGTTGGATAAGTATTTGGCATTGAAATCACTATGTGATATTGAAGTAAATACGATGGTTGGATACGTATTTGGCATTGAAATCACCATGGGAGTATAATGTCCCCACTCATGAGGTGTGTAATGACTTACCAGAAATAATGACATGTACAACGTAACTGTAGAAATGCATCTCACCAGAATAATGTATTTTTGACAATGTCACTCGTGTGGTTGTACTGCTCGTCATTTGCTTATAATTTATCCTGTAACAAAAGCATATAATGAATAAATATCACCGTGAAAATGTATATACCCCCGTTTCAAGGAGTAATTTTAATGAGTCGACGGAAATAAGACACTTCGTCTGATTTTTTTTGATTACTCTTGGTACAAAACTTAGTATATGCTGCTGTATATTTATTTACTAAGGAGATTGATGCTTGTGACTGCTTGTAAGTACTTGAGAGTGTATAAGAGGTGGGTTTGTGTGTGAGGGTAGAGGGGTCAAAAGATGCAATCATTATCTCATGTAACTAACGATGTTGTGTTGTTGAGAAGACATGAGTTTACCCCTAGTTGTGTACCACATTGTTGTGGTTGGAGGCTCATATTTATCTTGTGTAAATAATGAAATGGAGTTATTTTGCTGATGTTTCTACCATCAAACTAAGGTAACACAGACCTTGTCTTTTTTTACTTAACTTCAAATATGTATGAATTTGGAACGAATGTGCAATTTTGTGCTTATGTGTGTGAGGTGGGTTTGAATACTTATTAGTATATAGGCGGTTTGTGCATGGTAGTAAGGAAGGGTGTTCCGTGCTAACAGCTAATTTGGTGGGAGAAAGTATGGAATTTCGTAATATGTGTGGTCACACAACAGTCCCATGCTTCCTCTTATTGGCCACTGGGTTTAACTGTGTCTTGAAGAGGCAAGTTTGTGTTACAGACGGACTGGCAATGTTAATTTTTTCTCCATCGCAGGTTAGAGGGTTGTAAATGTTGTGAGTGTTTGAGTCTCAGCTTGTAGAGAGTTGTAGAGACTTTTATTCGAAATGATTTTTGGTTGTGAGATTTCAGAGAGTGAGAGGGACTGTCAAATTTTCCCTCGCAGGTGTCGACGAAATGGAAAACTCCGGAGCGCCTTGCGCCAGGCTCAGACCTGGCACGCGAATATGATGGTCTCACCGTGAAATCTGACCACCGGGTTGCCTAAGGATGGCAGGTGACCTTGACCAGTGCAAGTCACCTCGTAGACACCGCTGGTATCATGTCACTAAATGTTTTTATATACCTTGGTGTAAACATAACTGGAAAAGTTTCTTTTCCACAGATAAAGCTTACATACGAATACTTTTATGCACTATAACACCACCATGTTTTTATCTTTTGTTGCCTATGAGACCAAGAGTTGTAATACTTGTTTTACCCTTGGGGACCTGAAATATTTTAAAATCCACATAAGTTCTCAGAAACATCTGCTATAGGACCCAGGATAAGCACTAGAAACATCTGCTATAGGACCCAGGAGTAAGACTGGTAACATCTGTTATGGGACCCTAGGGTAAGCACTGGTAACATCTGCTATGGGACCCAGGGTAAGCACTGGTAACATCTGCTATGAGACCCAGGAAAGCACTGGTAACATCTGTTATGGGACCCAGGGTAAGCACTGGTAACATCTGCTATGGGACCCAGAGTAAGCACTGGTAACATCTGCTATGGGACCCAGGGTAAGGACCGGTAACATCTGCTATGGGACCCATTGTAAGCACTGATAACATCTGCTATGGGACCCAGGGTAAGCACTGGTAACATCTGCTATGGGACCCAGAGTAAGACTGGTAACATCTGCTATGGGACCCAGGGTAAGCACTGGTAACATCTGTTATGGGACCCAGAGTAAGCACTGGTAACATCTGCTATGGGACCCAGGGTAAGCACTGATAACATCTGCTATGGGACCCAGGGTAAGCACTGGTAACATCTGCTATGAGACCAAGAGTAAGCACTGGTAATATCTGCTATGGGACCCAGGGTAAGCACTGGTAACATCTTCTATGGGACCCAGGATAAGTATTGGTAACATCTGCTATGGGACCCCAGATTAAGCATATTTAACATTTGCTATGGGACCCAGGGTAAGCATTGGTAACATCTGCTATGGAACCCAGGGTAAGCATTGGTAACATCTGCTGTGGGACCCAGGGTAAGCACTGGTAACATCTGCTATGGGACCCAGGGTAAGCATTGGTAACATCTGCTATGGGTAAGCACTGGTAACATCTGCTATGGGACCCAGGGTAAGCCACTAAGTGGCTGGTTACCAATGTTCCCCTTAAGCATCAGGTACACATTTGCTAGAATCAAAATGAAATATGGGTTGGACCAAGAGAAAGCACTGTACTCTTATGGACCAGGTAAGCATTGGTAACATCTGCTGTGGACCCAGGGTAAGCACTGGTAACATCTGCTATGGAACCCAGGGTAAGCATTGGTAACATCTGCTGTGGGACCCAGGGTAAGGATTGGTAACATCTGCTATGGGTAAGCACTGGTAACATCTGCTATGGGACCCAGAGTAAGCATTGGTAACATCTGCTATGGGACCCAGGGTAAGCACTGGTAACATCTGCTATGAGGCCCAGGGTAAGCACTGGTAACATCTGCTATGAGACCCAGGGTAAGCACTGGTAACATCTGTTATGGGACCCAGAGTAAGCACTGGTAACATTTGCTATGAGACCCAGGGTAAGCACTGATAACATCTGCTATGGGACCCAGGGTAAGCACTGGTAACATCTGCTATGGGTCCCAGAGTAAGCACTGGTAAAATCTGCTATGGGGCCCAGGGTAAGCACTGGTAACATCTTCTATGGGACCCAGGATAAGTATTGGTAACATCTGCTATGGGACCCCAGGGTAAGCATTGGTAACATCTGCTATGGGTAAGCACTGGTAACATCTGCTATGGGACCCAGGGTAAGCATTGGTAACATCTGCTATGGGTAAGCACTGGTAACATCTGCTATGGGACCCAGGGTAAGCCACTAAGTGGCTAGGTTACCAATGCTTACCCTTGAAGGAATCAGGAGATACACATTTGGTAGAATAAAAATACCTATGAGGGTACCAAGATTTGTAGCTTATTACCTTTTTGTAATAAAGCAAAATATGTCTGGTGAATTGCCCGCAGACATAGCAAAATATGTCTGGTGAATTTATGCAGCCTCTAGACATATTAATAATCTGAAAATATAATAGATTTAACATATAATTCAATATAAGGTAAGCATTTTAATTGGTAATATACCACTTTCTCATTTACTTATGTTATACGAAAATAGAAAAGTAACGCTTCCGTATAACTTGACAACCTGATGTGATAGAGATGAATAAAAAAAACAATGAATCACCATTTTCCATATATATACCGAAAAAGATACCATAGACTCAACAAAAAAAATCATGCAGACCAATGCCATTGTTCTTGCATGTAGTATGTCCAGTGCCATACCTCTGATCCATAAAGTGTGCAATAAGATGATGTTACTTGCAACATTTGTGTAACATACTCTGTTATATCGAAACCAAGGTAGCTGAGTCTTAACATTCGTAAGTAATGATGAAGGTATAAGTATATATGTTTGATGAAAGTTTTTGGTTCTATCTGATGAGACAGTAGGGTCATAGCTGATGTAACTGTTGTAGAGGTGCTACTGAAGTTCTGTTTGTAAAATAATCCTGTTATAAGCTTTTATTGTTCAGTGGTGCAGCCCTGCGCCTGCTAAAGTCAATAAACATGATTCGAATCCCTGTACATTCGTGTTATTTCATTGGTAGTCGCTCACTGTAACACATCTTGAGAGAATGCGAATAAGTTGAGGTTTTAGGATGTGACAGTAATGTCACTGTTGGTGCCGCTGATAAAATAAAATTCTTGTAAATTCATCGTTTGGTAAGTTTGATGGCTGAGTGGTATAGTATTGAGGATGCTATTTGCATAGACCCCGTTTCGAGTCACTATCCATTCTGTTGTTTACTGACTGTCGTTCATTACAACTTATAATGAGTCGCAGAACTATATGGCTACGAATGATACGAGAATGAACGAACTTTGAAAACTTGGTGCTGTGGGATGAGACAGTATGGTCAACTTATGTTTGTGTTTATATACATATCAAAAAGAGAGAAGAAGAATGAGCAAGAGTTTCAGTAAGGTTTCAAATAAAACAATTCCTGGGTCACTAGTGGCTAGTATTGTTTCTGGTGTCTGTGAATGAATTGCGGGAAGAGAGAGAGACAAGTCTCTCTTCTCCGATTATGTTAAAATAATGAGAATAAAAACGGAGATGATATGAGGAGGTTGCATCTTATTTTTCCCAATTGCTGGCTTCTGAAAATCAAACAATACGGAATAAACGCTGCTGAAAACTGAAAAAGAAAAATGATTGGAAACTGAGTAAAGATTAGCGAAACAGAGACAACTAATCTTTTTCAAGAGATATATCGTAGCACCTCAGTCACAAATATAATTAATTACATTTTTGAGAATTCTTGTATCGTGAATCTGAGAACCTTAACAGAGTCAATGATGAACACTTTATAAGACATATTTCAAATTCTTCAAGAGTAAGCAGAAAAAAATAAAGGATGGAGAGACATAAAATATTTTAGAGAAGAGAACATGGTACGTGAGGACAAAGTGGGAAGATAACCACAAAGATAACAAGGCTAACAAACTTGTGGTAGCAGTCTTAACAAATACTACTCGAAATGGTATCACAGGACCCATAGTGCTGAGAAAGACTGAGACAGAGACACTACCACCGTAACGACAAATGGTTTAAAGCAAACTTGAAGTAATAGCTGGTGTCATCTTTACAGTCAGTCGTGGGAGATGGTGTTGAAGAGGAGTGAGTTAGTGACCTGGATGCTGGCTGCGACTGTCTTCCTGGGTGCCTCTCATTCTCTGCTTCAACGTGGTAAGAGATAAGTGTCCCTCTTCATGTAAGTGGACTACTTAAATTTTAAATTGTAGATGTAAAATGATACAAGAGAATCTTCAACTGAAATATATATATATATATATATATATATATATATATATATATATATATATATATATATATATATATATATTGGAGAGAGGAATTATGGAAGAAGTAAATGTTTTCAGATATTTGGGAGTTGACGTGTCAGCGGATGGGTTTATGAAGGATGAGGTTAACCATAGAATTGATGAAGGAAAAAAGGTGAGTGGTGCGTTGAGGTATCTGTGGAGACAAAAACGTTATCCATGGAGGCAAAGAAGGGAATGTACGAAAGTATAGTGGTACCAACACTCTTATATGGGTGTGAAGCATGGGTTGCAAATGCTGCAGCGAGGAGGGGCTGGAGGCAGTGGAGATGTCCTGTCTAAGGGCAATGTGTGGTGTAAATATTATGCAGAAAATTCGGAATGTGGAAATTAGGAGAAGGTGTGGAGTTACTAAAAGTATTTGTCAGAGGGCTGAAGAGGGGTTGTTGAGGTGGTTTGGTCATGTAGAGAGAATGGATCAAAGTAGAATGACTTGGAGAGCGTATAAATCTGTAGGGAAGGAAGGCGGGGTAGGGGTCGTCCTAGAAAAGGTTGGAGGGAGGGGTAAGGAGGTTTTGTTGGCGAGGGCTTGGACTTCAGCAAGCATGTGTGAGCGTGTTAGATAGGAATAAATGGAGACGAATGGTTTTTGGGACATGACGATCTGTTGGAATGTGAACAGGGTAACATTTTGTGAAGGGATTCAGGGAAACCAGTTAATTGATTTAGTTTGACTTGAGTCCTGGAAATGGGAAGTACAATGCTTGCACTTTAAAGGAGGGTCTGGGATAGTGACAGCTGGGAGGGACTATTCTCAGCTGTCCTATCTGAGCGCCTCTGCAAAGACAGTGATTATGTATGAGTGTGGTGAAAGTGTTGAATGATGATGAAAGTATTTTCTTTTTGGGGATTTTCTTTCTCTTTGGGTCACCCTGCCTTGGTGGGAGACGGCCGACTTGTTGAAAAAAAAAAAAAAAAAAAAAAAAAAAAAAAAAAAAATATATATATTCTGCTCAAAGTGTCTTGAAGATTCTCTTATCTCAGAAAGCAGTATTAAAATACATACTCAGCACATATACAGTGAGAGACATATGTATATCCCTGACGGTATGCATAATCTCTTTAGGGATTTTAAGCTGAACATAAATGAAATTAAATGTCTTACAGTAAACACGCATTCGGTTTGCATATTCTTAACTACATTTATTTCACTTAAATTATAAATATGAAATATTTGTTATCATTGTTTACGTAATTTTCCTCGTAATGTGAATCATTTTATCAAGGTTTGTAAAAAACGTCACCGAGATAATATTTTCGTTAACTTATTGTCTCAGAGGGAACAATCATTTATAAATACATTGTCACGCAGTAAACGATGCTCTATAAATTGTGTGAGATAAACAAAGATCTAAATATTGACTGATAGTGTAGAAATATCTATACGTAGTCTCACTCACTTATTATATATGTTAATCGACTAATATGAACTGCAATGCCGGTATATTTCGTAAAATTTCTTGTTCATTGCCATATAAATTGAAGTCATAAAGGAAACTATATTCGTTGAACTCATTGTAGTAAAATTTATATACACGTAACCACAATTTTATTTGTACTATAAAGAATACTGTAAGATAAACTTTTATTTATTAAACATTAAATAATAAATGTTTTTCTCATTTAACCCAGGGTCTCAGTCTCAAACAAGACCAGATATTAGGGCAGCTCTGGGAGAAGGATCAGACCAAAGATGCTGTGTTCTATTTCTATCTGACGGGTCCTCTTCCTCTGTCTATGTATTCCAGGTATGTAGAGGATTTATTTTTAATATAATTTGACATTTCCTAACAAATGTGTTTCTAATATTATGTTTAAAATACTGAAACAATTCCCACATGTTAAAATAGGATACAGTTGTCACGTTGGCTGCCTGGAGTGTGGCAGTGTTCGAGGTGGCACTGGAGGGCCAGGAAGCTAATATGACAAGCAATCAGCTCTCCCAGGTTGTCTGTCAGGCTCGGCAAGTACGTTACAATTACTTCATTACTACAGCAGGCAAAGTGTATGAATTATGAGACAGGTAGCACACATTACTAATGAGACAGGTAGATCACATTTCTTCTGTAGGAGGTATTCCACATTTCTTCTGAAGGAGGTATACCACATTTCTTCTGAAGGAGGTATGCCACATTTCTTCTGAAGGAGGTATGTCACATATCTTCTGAGGTAGGTATGCCAAATTAATTTTCAGGGAGGTATGTCACATTTCTTGTGAGGGAGGTATGCCACATTTCTTTTGAAGGAGGTATGTCACATTTCTTCTGAAGGAGGTATGTCACATTTCTTCTGAAGGAGGTATGTTACATTTCTTCTGAAGGAGGTATGTCACATTTTTTCTGAAGGAGGTATGTCACATTTCTTCTGAGGGAGGTATGTCACATTTCTTCTGAAGGAGGTATGCCACATTTCTTCTGAGGGAAGTATACCACATTACTTCTGAGGGATGTATGCCACATTTCTTCTGAGGGAGGTATTCCACATTTCTTCTGAGGGAGGTATACCCCATTTCTTCTGAGGGAGGTATACCACATTTCTTCTGAGGGAGGTATTCCACATTTCTTCTGAGGGAGGTATTCCACATCTCTTCTGAGGGAGGTATACCACATTTCTTCTGAGGGAGGTATACCACATTTCTTCTGAGGGAGGTATTCCACAGATCTTCTGAGGGAGGTATTCCACATTTCTTCTGTGGGGGGTATTCCACATTTCTTCTGAGGGATGTATACCACATTTCTTCTGAGGGAGGTATTCCACATTTCTTCTGAGGAGGTATACCACATTTCTTCTGAGGGAGGTATTCCACATTTCTTCTGAGAGGTATACCACATTTCTTCTGAGGGAGGTATAACACATTTCTTCTGAGGGAGGTATACCACATTTTTTCTGAGGGAGGTATACCATATTTCTTCTGAGGGAGGTATTCCACATTTCTTCTGAGGAGGTATACCACATTTCTTCTGAGGAGGTATTACACATTTCTTCTGAGGTGGTATACCACGTAACTGTCAACAGATGGGTCACATCACAAATGAGTAGAACAAGTCATATTACTACTGATGTAGGTAGTTTATTTTACTACTAAGGCAGGTTGGTCAAACTGTAACTGAGACAGTAGGTCACCTACCTACTGAAGAAAATAGGTGATAGTACACCTGAGGCAAGTAAGTCACATGCTCTTGAGTTCGGAAGGTTACCTTACTCCTGGATGTGTGGTACACATTATTACTGAGGAAGGGAGGTCTCATTAAAACTTACGTAGTAAGTTAGTTTATTGCTGATGTGGGTTATTTACATTACGTCTAGTATACATCCCACTACTAGTGAGGTGGATACTTCCCATTACTAGTGAGGTGGATACTTCCCATTACTAGTGAGTGGATACTTCCCATTACTAGTGAGGTGGATACTTCCCATTACTAGTGAGGGGGATACTTCCCATTACTAGTGAGGTGGATACTTCCCATTACTAGTGAGGTGGATACTTCCCATTACTAGTGAGGTGGATACTTCCCATTACTAGTGAGGTGGATACTTCCCATTACTAGTGAGGTGGATACTTCCCATTACTAGTGAGGTGGATACTTCCCATTACTAGTGAGGTGGATACTTTCCATTACTAGTGAGGTGGATACTTCCCATTACTAGTGAGGCGGATACTTCCCATTACTAGTGAGGTGGATACTTTCCATTACTAGTGAGGCGGATACTTCCCATTACTAGTGAGGTAGATACTTTCCATTACTAGTGAGGTGGATACTTCCCATTACTAGTGAGGCGGATACTTCCCATTACTAGTGAGGTGGATACTTCCCATTACTAGTGAGGTGGATACTTCCCATTACTAGTGAGGTGGATACTTCCCATTACTAGTGAGGTGGATACTTCCCATTACTAGTGAGGTGGATACTTCCCATTACTAGTGAGGTGGATACTTCCCATTACTAGTGAGGTGGATACTTCCATTACTAGTGAGGTGGATACTTCCCATTACTAGTGAGATGGATACTTCCCATTATTAGTGAGGTGGATACTTCCCATTACTAGTGAGATGGATACTTCCCATTACTAGTGAGGCAGACAGCACTCCTTTGTACCAAAGTAGGCATATCACATTAATTCTAAGGCAAGTAGGTTACAATTATACGAAGTTGAGAAGATACCATTACTGAGGAAGGCAGGCTATATTACTAGAGGAAGGCAGGTTATATTACTACTGAGGAAGGTAGGTCACATTAGTATTGGAGGCAGGTTTCTCACATTATTGATGAACCAGACTGGTCACATTACTAAGTAATGTATCAGACACTATTACCGAGTCGGGTAGCTTACATGATTTTAAGGAAGAGAGGAAATAATGTGTTACTGCTGAGTCAGATATGCCACATAACGTTTAGGACTGGTAGGTGAGATATCTACAAAGGCAAGTTGGATATATTACAGGTGAGTCAAGTAGGGAGTATGCACTCTGGAAACTAAGTGCGGTTTTTTTATGAATTGTTTTAACCCCGGAATAATGGCTTTTTATTCCTTATGTAGGAAGAATTTCCACTGTGGCAAGTAAGTCACATTACTAAGTAGCGTAATTCACATAACTACTGATGAAAGGAGGTCACAGTGGTACTGAGTCAGTACGTTACATAACACTGCCTAAATTAATCAGGTAGGTCGCAAAGTGTAAGTAGGAGTAAGTCACATATCTACTAAAGAAGATTGCCTTTAATGCTGAGGCATGTAGGCCATATATATATACTCAGATAGGAAGGTCACATATATACTTAGATAGGAAGGTCATATATATACTCAGGAAGGTTATATATTTACTCAGATGGGAAGGTCACATATATACTCAGATGGGAACGTCACATATATACTCAGATGGGAAGGTCACATATATACTCAGATGGGAAGGTCACATATATACTCAGATGAGAAGGTCACATATATACTCAGATGGGAAGGTCACATATGCACTCAGATGGGAAGGTTACATATTTACTCAGATGGGAAGGTAACACAAATGCTCAGATGGGAAAGTCACATATATATTCAGATGGGAAGGTCACATATATACTCAGTTGAGAAGGTCACATATGCACTCAGATGGGAAGGTTACATATTTACTCAGATGGGAAGGTCACATATATACTCAGATGGGAAGGTCATATATACTCAGAAGGGAAGGTCACATATGCACTTAGATGGGAAGGTTACATATTTACTCAGATGGGAAGGTCATATATATACTACTCATAAGGAAGGTCACATTACTATTCAAGAAGAGAGGTCACATTCCTAGAAGTAGAAACATGTGTCACATTTCAACTAATGTAGGTAGGACACATTAGCATTTGGACAGATTAATAACATCACTGCAAGTGAGGGTAGGTCACATTTCAACCAGAACAGAAAGATTATAATTATGATAAATCAAGTAAGTACAAATTTACTTACAGGTATGTTACTTTACATGTTTACTGATACAGGTATGTTACTTTGCATGTCTATTGATACAGGTATGTTACTTTACCATTGATGTGGTAAGGTGACGTTACCATTGCTCACTGTTTAGAAATGAAAGTGACATTACAACTAAGTCAGTACTGAGGTAGAGTCGTTGCTTCTCCGTCGGAGGTAACGGAATTTATTTTATAGATAGGAGATATCAGTGGACAATTTTTTTTATCACTGCCGATTTAAGTACGTCATAATCCGTGTACTTCTGAGAGGATATTATTGATATCTTCTGCTTTCCTTTTGCTAGCAACTGAGAATGAAGCAAAGCAGCCTAATGCTGCCTCGGCCAGCTCAAGGCAGTTGTCTAGTTTTCAAAGATATCGAAGTACATATCCAGGTCTGTTTCATTGTATTTTGACACGAGAGCAGAAGCTTCACGGAAGTTAAATCCTACGCTCTGATTATTCAAAACATTCATATTCCTATTTAACTGACCATGGCAAAATTTCTCCCACAGCCATTAGTCAACAGCAAATGTGGTATGCTCTGCGAGGAGTGCTCAATGCTCTTTCCCTAACAAGTGGCTTGAGTACAATCCCAGAAAAGGTGGGAAGGACTAAACTACTGCTGTGGCTCCGCTGGTCATCACGGTTAACACCGGCGTTTTGTCACACAGTCAACTGCAGCAGCAGGGTATCCACATATTTGGGTTCGGGTCTTCATGAAACCCCAAAAGAGACATAGCTTCTCTGGGTTCGGTGGGCTGAGTGAAACCCACTGCCTCCTCATCTTCACTGTTTCATATCTGACACAGATTAATCCCTGTACTTGGAATTTAGTCGCCCTACGTCTGTATGGAATACCTGAAGCACGTGATCGACGCCAAAGCTCATATGTTAAGTACCTATTTTACAAGAAGCCTGAACGGTTATTTATAAATATGCACATAAACTAAATCTTAATTAAATTTTAAAATAAACAGTCAAGCTGTTAGAAATTTAAATTTAATATTTTTATTTATAAACAGCAGTACGGCAAATTAACATAATAATACCTAATCTAGTCAAAACAAGACACCTAACAGTTATATTTCTCCTGAGGTGGGTTGATCATGTCAGCTTCTCTAGCAGGAAGCTCACTATACAGGCGAGGCTTGGTCACTATTCTTCTAAGGCAGAAATTTGATCGGAATATTCTAATTCTAGCAGGTAAAACTCTTATTGAAAAGATCAGATCATGCTACTTCTGAAGCAGGCAGGTCGCATTTTTGAAGTGAGTTGGTCTCCTTTATTACTGAGGCAGGTATATCACATTACTACTAAAAACAGGGGAGGTCATACCGCTGCTGAGTCCCGGTGTATCACATTGCTAGTGAGGCCGCTAGGTCACAGTGCTATTGAAATAATGGAGGTAACAGTACAAATGATTTGAATAGGTGACTTTAACATCTACCATGTCAACGTTAACAGCTCCAGCAGGTGTCATGGTGCGTGACGGTGTTGGTAGTGGTACGACATAGTGTTCCTTGGCACCTTCGCTGAGCTGTCCCCCAAAGTGGCCTCCTGGTGTGGCCGACGAGGTTCCTCGTCGTCACCCGTCTGCCACTCCAGCAAGTTAAGCTTCTTCCGGGAAAAATGTCCATGACGAATTCCATGTTCTAATTGTGGAAGATAATAAAAAAATGTTCAGGTATAAAAATACTTTTTAGAAGCTCTAATTATAAATAGTTGACCTTAATGCTTTAGTCATTTTTTCGTCATTACACAAATAAATGTACTGAAGGCCTTGTTATAAATAATTAAAATAAAAATAAAATATGATTCGCAAAAGAATATTTACCAGGTGCAGCGCATACACACATCTGCCTTATAGTTGCCCCGAAGACCTTCCACACCGCCTGGCTTCCTGGTCTTGCCAGAGAGGTCACTTGCTTCATATTAACCTACCACTCTTCCAGGACAAATTCATTAGGTGAGTACAAAAACATTCCCTTCTACCTAAAAGTGTATGTATTTACCAACAGGACTATACTTAGTATTTACCAACAGGACTTTACTTAGCATAATATATTGTAAATAATGACCTATTTTCCACCTCAACGTCACCTCTAGAAAACTTTCCATGTGAGTGACTTCTACACAGAACATGTGATTAGAAATTGAAATTCGTCAAGATATTATAATTTAATTTATTAGCTTTCAATATCTCGCTACTATCATTAAATTTCCAGTGAAGCGAAGGAGAAATATTGTTGCTAAATTTTTTTTTTAGAAATATGAGAGTGTCAGGGACGTAAAAGGATGGTTAATTTTCTGTGAGAAAAATTACTGATAGAAAACTAAAAATAACCTAGTGAAAAAAATTCTTATTTATATAAATCAAATCTTAAAGGATCGTTCTTAATAACAACAACACATAGAAATAGGTAATACAAATTAGTTGAGTCCTTGACTTGTAAGAGATACAATGGTCAAAATCCTAATGAGGATGAACAATATGAAAAAGTCGAGAACAATGTCCTAGTGTCTTGTTTGTTAACTCATTTATATCTTAGGAAATTAGAAGTACCGTAGTTGATGCTTATAGCTTTGTCTTTTTAGGCGTTCAAATATTACACAAGCAGAGATAACACTCGGTACGATACATTATATAACACTTACTGGGAATCAACATATGCTGACGACTGATAATGGATTATAGTAAGATATTCTTAGGCTGATTTGAGTGGTACCACGACGCTTCTCATGAACACTTTTCAGCACTTGTGAATGCATAGTTTGATCGGCTACAAATGTTTACCCTTGATGTATCGTACACAGGGGAAGGTTTGCACTGATTTTGGGCTGTCTAGTTGCCAATTTGCTCAACTATTCATGCAATTTGTGCAACTCTGGGCATTGACTTTAAACGCCTCTTCTGATTAAATTAAAACTGCTAACACCAGTGAATTCTAGATAAATAAAAGTTGGAATTGTTATAGTGTTTGGTGTGCCAATTGGTCTGGCCAGTCGCTTCCCAACCTTGACAGAGTGAGGGTGTCCCAGGTGCGCGTCAAGTGACCCCTGGTGACCAGTTGGTGAAGCTTTGTTTTCTACAAAATGGCGAACTACAGGAGGAGAGTCAACACCGTCTGCTTGGAATTGTTAAAAGGAGCCGTTTATCCAAGCAATGCCGACGTCGTTTTACCACTCATCATTCGGGATACACTCAAGATACCTACTGAAGATTTGTACGGCGTGTCACTGAATGGTAATGCGGAATCTTTGTGAAATTTGTTACCTGCAGTCTATGAGGGGCGTTGACACGTTTCAAGAACGGCCTATTGTTGTCAACAATAGCTTGGAGGGGCGACTTCGGACGTTTCGGCCCTTACTCATGGATTCGTCTTCGCAACATTCCATTTTGGGAAACCGACGAAGCTGATGTACGACGTGTGTTGGAAGTTCGGGGCTATACATGCTGTCAATGTGGGGCGATGGTCCCAAGGAATCTATGCTGGGATGTTAGAAGGTCTTTTCCATGAAAATGACTTTGAGACAGCCTATTCCATCATAGTGACTTTTGGAGATTTTGGGCCCCAAATCTACGTTACCTACCCCCGGGCAGGTACGGACGTGCCGTCTTTTGGTGGACCTGGCCATATGGCCGCGAATTGCGAGCGACGGAGGTGGCAGCGGGGGACGGAACAACCTGAAGCGACGCAGTGTAATGATGGACGAGTGCGTTCACCCACCGAAGGATGACATACCGGTGGTAGAGGACATTCTGAAGGGGTTACCTGTTAATGGGAAATGAGTGCAGCGGTGGAGGCTGCAGAGGAAGTCGTCTTGACGTTGCCACCAGTATCTGAGGGCGATCAAGATGGTGATGCCGCGGGTGAGTCACCTCTGGTGGAAGAGGTGCTGAGCCCGTCCATGGGATTGCCTGGTTTGACGAAATTCAGAGGCTCCTTGACAGCCCGACGCCAGTAGATTTCGTATCACGCCGGTGATTTCACCGGTGGTGGAACTGTACTTGTGGTAGTGTGGGTGCAGAGGAAGGCTGTCCTCATAAGTCTGTGATAGTGGCGCGTGAGTGCACAGGGAAGATAATATGGGTGATATGGGTGAGGGGGCTTCCCCTAAGAGGCCAAAATACACCCCTGGAGGATGACATTCTAACTCCCGGCCAGAGGACAAGCAAAAGGTTTGGGCAGATGTAGCCAAAGGAAAGGGGTGCTCCCTTAGGTAGTTAGGTGGGAGTGGTGGGAAGTCCTTTAGAAGTAGTAGCGGAAAGTCGAAGTCCAGTTTGTCAGCAACTGGGAAGAGAAAGATAAAAACCCACCACTGTCTTCAAGTGCATTACAATAAATGTTAATGGCCTCTGTTCAGAGGTCAAGAGACGATGGTGGAGGTATCACTAAGACGTTTGGATGTTGATGTGTTCTTTATGCAAGAACATAATTTTAGGTGTGGAAGTGAGTTGCGAGTGCGAGAAATTATGTTATGTGGGGAACTCGGACAAGTTCAAAGGTGGGTTGTAGTAGGCATACGGGAGACCAGTCCTTTTACGTTGTTGGCATGGGATTGGGGCGGTGGGGGACGGGTTGTGCGTGTTGTGGGAACATGGGGCATATACAAGTAGGTTTTGTTTGTGTGTATATGCCAGCAACATCTAATAGACGGTGAAGGAAGATTTTGTACGCGAGCATTTAGTATATTTTCTCAGGGCCTCCCTTTAGTTTCCGTGATTGCCGGGGATTGGAATTGTGTTATTAGGGAAAAGGATGTTGAGCCAAGAGGTGGGGTGTCTCTTAGAGATTTTACGGGATGTACTACGGGCGGTTGGTGTTGTGGGCGTGATTGGAGGTGGGGTGGAACGTAGATTTCACATTTTGTCGGAAGAGTTATGCCGCACGTTTAGATAGAGTGTACATCACTGATTTAATACGTTGTGGGAGGGTAGAATGTGTGGATTTAGGTTTCACGGACCATAGGGCGTGCTGGCAGCTCTAGAATGGGAAGGTGTTGTTCGAGTTTTCCTAGCTACTGGAAATTAAATGTTAGATTGTTGAAGGGTTTAGAGGCTTTGGAGTCTTTTGGGTTAGGTGGGAGAGGTTGTGGGACGGTGGTAGGGGAATCGGGAATGTGGTGGATTGGTGGAATTCAAGAGCAAAGTTGGCAATAAAGGGTTTTTACAGTAGGTTAGGGAGGAAGATGCGTCATATAGGTACGGAAAACAGAGGTACCTTGAGGTCAGTTGGAAGATTGTTACGGTGCGGGAGGAAGGTATGATCAAGCAGAAATAGAGTGTCTTAGAAGTCAATTGCAGGATATACAGAACGAGAATTTTCAGGCGTTGGGGGTGCGGCGGGGATAGAGGAGGTGCTATGGGGGATAAGCCCTCTGTTCGAATCCTTCGAAGTTTCAGGTTGCGACGCAAGGCGACAACGGTGATGTCTTTGGTTGTTGATGAGGACTTGGCGGGATACTGTAAGGGACAAAGGCTATGTACTACAGAAAGCATGGGGAACTATGCGGATAAATGGTTTTGCACAAAAATGGATTGGTAGAGGGAATCAGGAGGCGAGGGAGGCTTTACTACATAGTATAGTGGCGAACGTGAATGATGTGGATAGAATGGCCATGGAGAAATATAACGGAGGAGGAGGTTGCCCAGGCCGTTCGGAGTCGAGGCAATGGGAAAATCGCCGGGTTGGGATGGAATTTCGGGGATTTTATGTAGTCCATTGGAAACTTTAAAACACGTCCTGGTCCGTTTATACAATGCTATGAAAGATGATGGAAAAATGGGTGGGGAGGTGGGGTTGGGGATCGTCGTTTTAGTGCCGAAGGTACACATACATGGAACTCTAGGAGAATATAGACCCATCACGTTGTTAGAGCGGATTATAAGATTTTTGCAGAATTTTAGCTAATCATGAAACGAGTGTTAGATAAAGTGGTATGGGAAGGGCAATATGGGATTCCTGGAAGGTCTATGAGGGTCGGCCATCGTAGAATTAAAGGTTTTGTGGAGGCACGTCATGGGGGAGAGAGTATTGGGATTGGATTGGGAAAAGGCTTTTGATAATGTAGATAGGAGACTTTATTTGCAATTTTATTAAAACAGGGTTTTGGAGAAGAGATAGTGTCATGAGTGCGTATGCTATACATTGATGCAAAACTACGGGTTCAAGTGAATGGGAGGGTGGGGTCCGCGATAGGCATGGGGTGGGGCTGCGGCAGGGTGTCCCCTCTCCCAGCTCTTGTTTGCCTGTTTGCAGGACCCTTTTTATAGGTTAGTTAACGGAGAGTGGGCAGGGTTTTAGTGCGCAGGTGTAGAGGTGGGCATCATAGATACGTTGATGATACTACCATAATGGTGCGTAGTAGGGTAGGTTTAGAATTCATTAACAGGGTTATAGTTTTTTGGAGATGCGTCAGGATGCGTGTTAACAGGGAAAAATCAAAATTTTTGGAGGTGGGGTCCTGGGTGGGGGGACGTTGGGCAAGGAGTATGGGTGGAAAACTGTCGAGAGCCTTAAAATATGTGGAGTACATTTTTGTGATGAGGAAAGATCTGCAAGAACAATTAATTCTTCTTTAGTTGTAGATGCAACCATTCGTAGAATGGCTGGATGGCAACAGTGAGGTGACAATACTTCAGAGGGTAATTGTCATAAACGTTCTTGTGTATAGTAAATTATGGTTTGTGGCAGCAGTTTATCCTTTGCTTCCGGAGGATGTACTGAGGTTACAGAGGAGAGTTTTGGAATTTTATGGGGATTCCGTCGACATTGGTTGGGAAGGACGTCGTCATGACAAAAATAGCTAAGGGAGGTATGGGGCTAATACCGGTACATAGGTGTTTGATTGGTATTTATGTGCGGCAGAATATCTAGAGAGAGAGGAGTTAGGGGGGCGAGGGTAGACGCAGTAATGAGAGAGGTTAGGAATTGGTGGTGGTAAAGATTTAATGTTGTGTGAAGCCATGTTCGGCATCTATTGATAGTACAAAACCCCAAGAGGGTAAAGGTATGTAAACTGGATAATATTGGTATGTACGTGGGTGAGGTCATTGGTGAGGAGGTTATCCGGGTTACCATTGGAAGACCATATGGTATTGGTTCAAGAGATTGCGATTGCAACCTCGGGTTCGAGAAACTGGATTCCGTTCTTCATGGCATCCTAGCGTCTAGGGCGCAGTTGTATGTAATGGGTGTGACCCCGGGATCAAAAATGTGTACGGTGTGGATGGCCCGGAAAAAGGGCCCACCATGTCGGATACTTTTTGTGGGAAAAATTAATAAGGGTGAGGGAAATGGTTTCAGTGCGTCCTACGACAGGTAGGCGGTGAGGGGTTGTCGATGCTTAGGGCGTTAAGTTTAGAGGTATGGGGTGTTCAGATGGGGCCGACGATCGGTTTCGTACTTGGTACTCGATTTTATATATGTTTCTTGGGGGATGCGGAGATTAGACGTCGACGCGCATCAGGGCACTGGCGTGTCGGTTTTACAGAACGAAATGTAGAAATCGTGAAGTGTATGGACATAGCTGGGAGAAAGACTTTTCGTTGGGATATAGACATCTAACGATGGATGTATTAAAGGGTTTGTGACATCCACTACGTGTTGAATGGTACCATGACGGAGCGTGTGGGCTGGTCTCCAGTGAGGGGGGAGGGTGTTTTTCATTTTATGTATGAAGTGAGCTAGTGAAATGTGTGCAAGATGTGGGATGTGGCCTAGGATGAGGGAAGGTGACCTGTAGTTGGTCCGGGGTTAGGTTCTCGGTGTGATCGTTGACTCAGACTGGACCGGGGGGGAGTTCAAAATGGAGACCGTGCATGGTTTTATCATTTTGGTGGAACTGTTAGTTATTAAGTGGTAGGTAAACTTCTTTTGCATGGAGAAGTCGGTCTTATATAGTAGTATAGAGGTATGAGAGTTGGATATTCAAATCGGGCTATTTAGTCCGAAGACTTTCAGAGACAGTGACAACCCATTGTGACAAATAAGGGTTATATCCTCTGTTTGCGTTACTTTTGTAGTCTTTCATAGGACCGACTCAGATTGTGTGAATTGACAACATGGAGAGATTTCCAAGTTGTATATCTGATGGATAGAACATAGTATACAATTAGGCTATGATTCTTATTAGTGTTGATTGGTCATGTGTTAAAATTTCTTATGTGGTCCGATGTATACTGATATGTACTGACGTTTAGTTAGGTGTTTTGTGTACCTAGTAAGAGGGGGGGGGGAGAATTAAGAGATCTAATGCCAGAGAACCTAAGGTTTTCTGATGATATCAAAAGGACACCTAGTTTTGTGTTAGGGAGCACACCAAAGCATGTGGAGAGTTATGGCAATTAACCTTGGATGGTATGCTTACCATGAACAAGACCTGTGGTAGGAGAATTGTTTTTTGTAGCCTCGAATGTTTAGTAATGATTGGAGACGTAAACTTAGGTGCTTCTTGATCCCCATGTAACATACATGAGAGTTGGACTGGAGTCGAGTGTCCACAAAGATAATATGTATTGAACAAAAATGTGTTTCGACTTAACTTGTATGTAATACTAAGGCAAACGAACAATATTTATGTATGGTCAATAGTATACATGGTAGGTTGACTTTGATTTGTAAATGTATTAGGGGGGTGTTGTCGGCGTGTTGTAATATTAATAAGCATTGTTGAACATAATTTACATTCATATTAGGTATCCTTTTATTGTATAGTATACCTGTATGTACCGTTTTCAATAAGATGTAAAAGTTTTAAATAACGGTATCAACATATTTAAAGTACACATGGTTAGATGTTAATGTTTAGAGTTCTGAGGTATGATGTATTATGTTGAGAAACACTGTGTTGGACTCTCAACACAAATAAGTTAAGTTGGGGTTTCCCTTGTGATTTGTACACTGTGGAGCTGCAGGAGGGTCCAGGTACTAGAGCACGTGTTGTACGGTGCTCCGGGAGGGGGGGGGGGTTTGGTTTGTAATTGTATTTAGTGACATAATACTATGCTTGTTATAGTACTTATCATTGTTTTGAATGTTGTGTTTCCGCATTTGCGGGTTATGATGTAACGGGTTTACATCGAATATGAAATGTCAAATTCTATCCTGCTGATGTGTTGGATTATGACAGTGTATAATTATGATATTATCACATACATATTTTGTTCCTATTGTAACTCTTCTTGTCTATACTTGTCTGTACTGTTTTTAATAAAATATAAAAAAAAAAAAAAATTGGTCTGGCTTCATTTATGAATTCCACCTTAATAATGTGTCAAGCTTTGTTGGGAAATTTATATAAATTTAAGAAAAAAATTATGGAGGTTGAAATTTTCAAACTAACATAAAAAAACTGGTTATTAGTTTTCTTGTGATAAACCAAGTATTCCCTTTCTGACCGGTTTTATAATTTAAGCTCAAGTGAAATTAATGTAATGTTTTCGTTGTTATTAGCTTTGGAAATCATAATTTGCCAATTTCTTTAAATGAAACTGAATATTTGTTTTAAAGCAGCAACGAAAAAAATGCCAATTCCGATCTGTTTCAAATATTTAACAGTAATGATTTTTTTTAAGAAATATTTTGATTGTTTTTTGCATTGCAGGTGACAATTTTTTTTGCTTTTTCTTTAGAAGAGTCAAATTTACTTAATAATTTGTTTTGTTGAATATATTGTGTCTTACAGGTTCCATCGAGAGCCAACGTTGACAGCGGCAGTGGAGTCATTTTACATTCAAAGGAACAGTAACGCCAATGGTGCCAAAATAGACGATGTGCTGCGGTATATTGCTCAAGGGCTCAACTTTACGTAAGATCACATGCTATAAATGATCCTTAATAAGAGGTGGATTATATTATCAGTATTAAAAGAAACTTTGCTCACATTACAATGTTTTTAACTTATTCTATCAAAATTAAGCTCTGTTTGTACAATGATGTGAATACACACACATTAAAGCTTATACATCATCCATCCTGGCTTTAAGAAACAGCTCGATTTATGACTGTAAACACTCACAAATGGCACTGTTTGAACAAGCTTAATCACTGTTTGAACAAGCTTAATCACTGTTTGAACAAGCTTAATCACTGTTTGAACAAGCCTAATCAGTGAAATTCTCACATAATTATTTCACCATATCTCGTTTTTCTACCTTAATTCTCTAATGACTATTGCATATTTCCCAGTAAATTGTGATTTATGTCCAAGAAAAAGTTTAAATCCATATTTATTCTGCTGTCTTGACATAAAATTTGAGTTTGACAAATTATGTGGGTGAATTTCACAGGTACAATCCTGAATTAATATTTCATACACATTACTATGGAGAAGTTTGGCACAATAATTAGTCACCACATTACTGCTCCATCGATGCCCACCTCATCTCACCAACTCACACATCGGGATCTCAATTTATGTGAATATATAATTCTTGAATATTAATTAATACAAGAATTTCAAGCTAGTAACACTGGCTGTATTAAATTTGGTTGTGGACTGTGTATATTACTGAAAAGTTATATTGGGCTTGTCAAATTTTATATGATTTGTTAGTATCTTATTATTTATATAACACGATTCCAATAAATATAACATAAGTGTATACTACCTGGAGTGTACATAAAATTAAAAAACACTTACCCAATTATTCTTTGGGTGTTATAATCTAACGCCTCCCTATCAGGACGGTGAAATTAGTGCCTTCGTCACTTTGAATAGATCGTATAGAGAATAGCTTCATGAACACGTCTTCACGTAAACCAAAAATGAAAAAAAATCGGACGATAAAAAAAAGTCCAAATTGGTTATGCCTCCCTTTAAGAATGGCTTTATCTTAATACTACGCTTAAGCACTGCCTCAGCATACATAATAATTTTGTCAAGAATAGTGAACAGAAATCGGTAAGGGGTCCTACATAGTCGGTGGTTAGGTACGTGACGAATCGGTGTGGATTTAATGTAGTGACTGAGTTTACCCACTTGCTGACACTCACGACAGGATCGGATATAATTCCGCACATCTCTACTTATACCTGCCCCCAAAAAGTGCTGCAGTATCTTATAAATGGTTTTGGTGACACCCAAATGTCTTCCTAAGGACGAATTTTGAACTATTTTCCGGACCTGAAG
This sequence comes from Cherax destructor, assembly GCA_009830355.1. Classification (NCBI taxonomy): domain Eukaryota; kingdom Metazoa; phylum Arthropoda; class Malacostraca; order Decapoda; family Parastacidae; genus Cherax; species Cherax destructor. Next base: position 54,098 of record WNWK01007003.1, read on the forward strand.
CTCTGAATTTCTTTGGTGCTACCAGTCAATCTGGTTTTAACACCAATAGCCGGACTAAGTGTAAGCTATAGGCTATTTTTATAGGACATATTTAACCAGGTAACTAGAGTTGGATTCACCCACGCCATCTTTGAGAGCAGGTGCTAGAGAGGAGTCAGTTTGTTGTTCTTCTCGAAAGGACAGACCCTTGAGCATGGAAACAGAAACATCTGGCAATCGTGCGACCCCAGAATAGGAAGGCTTAATCATGGATTTTTCACTAGATATATGAGGACCTGGCCAGTTTTCCTCTTAAAATAAATTGTTTAGCCCTGGATCGCAGTCCTTCCAAGTAAGGTCAGCATTCTCTCAGACATTTATTTGGACATTTCCTGAGTTATGGCCAACATCGGAGAAGAGACTTCTGTGGCTATAGTGGGCTCAAGACAGCATGTAAAATTTAGAACATCGTTGCCAAGCAACAATAAAGGTTCTTTCATGCTTCATTACAGTTAAATACCCGAGTAATACTGGTTTTCACTAAATGTTCTATGCAGAGGAACATAGGCTTCTAATAACACTGAAGAGTTTAATGAGGTCTCCTCAGAAATTAGGAGTACTCCCTTTTGTAAGAGAGAGCAATAAGCCCCAGTATCCTTGATGGTAGATACTTCAATGGGACAGTCGTGCTCCTCAAAGTAAATTTAAGTTTTACTATAAAAGGGTGGTATACAGGCATCATTTTTCCTGGTGATTTATTTCAGCAGGAAACATAGTTGATTTTGCTAGTGGTAGTGGTCTACCCGACCTTACAGGAGTAGCAAGTTTAAGTAGCTTTGGGCAAGTTTCGTTTATGTGACCAGGCTTACGGCTAACATGCAGTGGGTTTGGAAATCTTGTCTTGCTTTTAGGCAGACATCATTTTTCAACTCCAGCTTCCACTTTTGGACGAAATTCAGAGGTTTGTCCAAAATGATCTCTGTCCTTAACAGACTGCTGGTCAGAAAGGTTAAGAGACCCTCTGAAAAAGTAGCGGTTAGCCTCAAATGTGTCAGCAAATCTAGCCGCCTCCATAGTAGTTGCCACTGAATGGTCTTCTAAAAACACCAAACCTCTGGTCCAATTAACTCAAGAAGATTGTCAGTGAGGACAATTTGCACTAGCCCAATGTAATTCGAGATAACAGTGGACTTGTACCACATAGAGTAGGTTATTGGGAATACATTTGCCATCTTCCACACCTCAGGTAGTTGCCCAGTTTCAATGGATGTGTTGAAGATTTTTTTGTTAGTGGCACACTTAACATCTCTGCTCCCTCTCTAAGGACCCACGGAGAAATGTTGTCAGGTCCCACCGCTTTTGAGGTATCGAGTTCACATAACAGCTTCTTCACCTCCTCCTCGGTTGTGTGTATTTCATCCATCACTTGTTGGTATACCTCCCTATTCTGAATTCCTGGAGTCCTTCCTGTCTCCTCTGTAAATACTTCTTTAAATCTCATGTTGAGCTCCTCACATACCTCTTGGTCGTTTCTTGTGAACTCCCCACCTTCCTTCCTCAGCCTGATTACCTGGTCCCTGACTGTTGTTTTCCTCCTGATGTGGCTATACAACAGCTTCGGGTCAGACTTGACTTTTGATGCTATGTCATTTTCGTAGTGTCGCTGAGCCTCCCTTCTTACTTGTGCATATTCGTTTCTGGCTCTTCGGCTAATCTCTTTATTTTCCTGGGTCCTTTGTCTTCTGTACTTTTTCCATTCTCTAGTGCACTTAATTTTTGCCTCCCTACACTTTAGGGTGAACCAAGGACTCGTTCTGGTCTTCCTATTATTTCTGTTTCCCTTGGGAACAAACCTTTCCTCAGCCTCCTTGCATTTTGTTGTCACATAGTCCATCATTTCTTTTACTGCATTTCCTGTCAATTCTCTCTCCCAATGAACGTCTTGTAGGAAGTTCCTCATGCCTGAGTAGTCCTCCCTTTTGTAGTTTCGTTTTTCCTGTAATATTCCTGCTCCCCTCTCCACTTGTAGCTCAACTATATAATCAAAACACAGAACCACATGATTACTAGCTCCAAGGGGCCTTTCGTACGTGATATCCTCGATGTCCGAACTACTCAAGGTGAATACTAGGTCCAGTCTTGTTGGATTATCCTCTCCTCTCTTTCTGGTAGAGTCTCTAACATGTTGATGCATGAGGTTTTCCAGTACCACATCTATCATCTTGGCTCTCCATGATTCAGGACCCCCATTTGGCTCAAGATTTTTCCAATCAATCTCCTTGTGTGTGTGTGTGTATGTGTGTGTGTGTGTGTGTGTGTGTGTGTGTGTGTGTGTATAGGCATGACATTCGCAGTGCACGGAGTCTTGAATGACTCCTTACTTGGGAATCGAAATGTCATTCCTGGTTTGCCAGGCGCCCATATGCTGTAGTAATTATTTGGTTGATGTGCGCCTTAGGAGATATGCTCGGTATTATACTGACCCCAAGATTCTTTTCCTTGAGTGAGGTTTGCAGTCTCTGACCCCCTAGTGTATACTCCGTCTGCAGTCTACTTTGCCCTTCCCCAATCTTCATGACTTTGCACTTGGTGGGGCTAAACTCCAGGAGCCAGTTGTTAGACAAGGCCTGCAGCCTGTCCAGACCCCTTGGGGGTCCTACCTGATCCTCGTCTGCTTGAGTTCTCCGCCTTAACTTCACATCGTCTGCAAACGGACATCTCTGAATCTAATCCCTCCGTCATGTCATTCATATATACCAGAAACAGCACTGGCCCTATAAATGACCCACTAAGAACCCCGCTCGTTACATACGCCCACTCTGACATCTAGTCAGGCATTTCCTGATGCTCTGGAGTTCCTTTCCTGTTATTCCTGCTTGCTCCTCTTGCTTTTGCACTTATGTCTTGGGCGAAACTATGTCATAAGCTTTCTTACTTTCCAAGCACATAGAGTCTACCCACCAGTCTGTCTCCTGTCTTACTTCTGATATCTTGTCATAAAACTCCAGTAGGTTTGTGACTCAGGATTTTCCCTCCCTGAAACCGTGCTGGTTATTATTTAAGCTCATTTCTTTCTAGGTGCTTCACCAGCCTTGTCCAGGTAATCTTCTCAGTGTCAGTGACACTGGTCTGTAGGTTATGCTGCCTGTCCGTCTCCTTGAAAACTGTGACTACATTTGCTGTGTCATCCACACCTAAGGTAGTTGTTCCGTTTCGATAGATGCATTTAAGATTGTTGTTACTGGCATGCATAGTCCCTCCGCTCTCTCTCTCTCTCTCTCTCAGGACCCATGGAGAGATGTCCGCTCCCACCGCCTTTGAGGTATTTAGTTCAATTAGCAACCTCTTCACCTCCTCCTCGGTTGTGTGTAATGTGTCCATCACTTGTTGGTGTACCCTGCCATCCCAGTTTGCTGGAAGCCTTTCTTTCCCCACCAAAAAATACCTCCCTAAATCTCGTATTAGGCTCCTCACATACTTCTTGATCAATTTTTGTGATCACCCTTCCTTCATCAATCTGATTACCTGGTCTTTTAATGTTGTTTTCTTCCTGATGTGGCTGTACAACAACTTCTGGTCAGATTTTGCTTTCGATGCTTTGACATTCTCACATTGCTGCTGGGACTCTCTCCTTGTCAATGCATATTCGTTTCTGGCTCTTCGGCTCGTCTCCTTATTTTCATGGATCCTGTTTCTTTTATATATTTTCCATGCTCTATCACACCTAGCTTTGGCGTCTCTACGCCTTCGGGTGAAGCAAGGGCTCGTTTTGGTCGTCCTGTTCTTTTTGTTGCCTATTTTTACGAACTACTCCTCTGCCTCCTTGCTCTTAGTGGTCAAGTGATCAATCATTTCATTTACTGTCTTTCTGTCCAGTTCTCTACTCCAATGCACCTCGTGGATGAATTACCTCATGGTTGTGTTGTCCCCTCTTTTGTAGTTTAGCTTCTCTCCTTGTGCTGTTTCACTTTCCACTGTTAATTAACTCTGCAATGTAGTCGAAGCTCAGAACTCCATGATCATTAGCTCTGAGGCCTTTTGTATGTGATAATCCTAATGTCTGAATTGCTCAAGGTGAATACTATGTCCAGCATTGCTAGTTCATCCACTCCTCTCTCTCGCCTCTCTGATAGTGTTCCTACTCTTCCATGTGGCTCCAGGATTTACCAATCAGTCTTCTTGTGATTGAAATCACCCACAACTAGTAACCTTGCCCTACCTTATCTGGAGTTTTCCAGGAGAAGTTTTCGGGGTCAACGCCCCCGCGGCTCGGTCTGAGACCAGGCATCGTGGTAGATCAGGGTCTGATCAACCAGTCTGTTACTGATGGCCGTACGCAAAACTGACGTACTAACCACAGCCCAGTTGGTCAGGTACTGACTATAGGTGCCTGTCCAGTGCCTTCTTGAAGACAGCCAGGGGTCTAATGGTAATCTCCCTTATGTATACTGGGAGGCAGTTGAACAGTCTTGGGCCCCGGACACTTATTGTGTTTTCTCTCAGTGTACTAGTGGCGCCCCTGCTTTTCATTGGGGAAATGTTGCATCTTCTGCCGAGTCTTTTGCTTTCATAGGGAATGATTTTCGTGTACAAGTTTGGTACTAATCCTTTTAGAATTTTCCAAGTGTATATTATCATGTATCTCTCTCGCCTGCGCTCCAGGGAATACAGATCAAGGGCCTTCAACCGTTCCCAGTAATTTAGGTGCCTTATCGTACTTATGTGTGCCGTGAAAGTTCTTTGTACATCTCTAGGTCAGTAATTTCGCCTGCCTTGAAGGGGGCAGTAGTATTCCAGATTAGAAAGAACAAGCGATTTTAAGAGAATCATCATGGGCCTTGCGTCCCTAGTTTTGAAGGTTCTCATTATCCATCCTATCATTTTCTTAGCAGATGCAGTTGATACATTGTTGTGGTCTTTGAAGGCGAGATCCTCTGACATTCATACTTCCAAGTTCTTCAAATTACTTTTTCGCTCTATTGTATGGTTAGAATTTGTCTTATACCCTGACAGTTTTAATTTCCTCAAGTTTTCCATATCTGAGAAGTTGAAATTTCTCTTCATTGAACTTCATATTGTTTTGAGTGGCCTATTTGAAGATTTGGTTTATATCCGCTTGGACATAAACCAAATCGATGGAGGTCACTGTTATGGCAATCCGGGTGTCATCCGCAAAAGAAGACATGGACTTACATCTCTGCCTATGTCAGATATGAGGATGAGGAGTAGAATGGGACCGATTACTGTGCCTTGTGCAACAGAGCTTTTCACCGTAGTTGCCTCAGATTTTACTCTGTTTACTATTACTCTTTGTATTCTATTTGTCAGAAAGTTATAGATCTATCTACCAACTTTTCCTGTTATTCCTTTATCACGCATTTTGTGCCCTATTACATCATGGTCACAGTTGTCGAAAGCTTTTGCAAAGTCTTTGTTTACTATGTATACATGTATACGTTATGGGTCCTTCTGGCCACCTTATCTAGTATGTCCATCATTGCTCTGTTGCTCTCATCATTCTTTTGTCTTGACCTCCTGCAAGGGTTGTACATCACTGCAATCGCCACCTTTCGATCCCCAGTCTGAAGTGTTTTAATATAGTGCCCCTTGCTTCCCTTCTGTCCATTCTTTCCATCTTTTCAATACCCTACTGGTTTCTAATGAGCAGTGAACCTCCTCTCCCTCACCCCCGTGTTCCTCTATCTTTGCTCAGGATCTGATATTTAGATGGAAAGATCGCATCTATTATCTGCCCTGTGAGCTTTGTTTGTGTGAGAACTATAATGTTTGGGGATGCCTTCATGATTCTTTCGTGCCACTCATCACTTTTATGTACTCACCTAGTTGTACTCACCTAGTTGTGGTTACAGGGGTCGAGTCATAGCTCCTGGCCCCGCCTCTTCACTGGCTGCTACTGAGTCACTCTCCCTGCGCTATGTGCTTTATCATACCTCTTCTTAAAGCTATGAATGGATCCTGCATCCACTACATCGCTTCCCAAACTATTCAACTTCCCGACCACTCTGTGAATGAAGAAATACTTCCTAACATCCCTGTGATTCATCTGAGTCTTCAACTTCCAACTGTGTCCCCATGTTGCTGTGTCAGATCTTTGGAACATTCTGTCTCTGTCCACCTTGTCAATTCCTCTCAGTATTTTATATATCGTTATCATGTCCCCCTATCTCTCCTGTCCTCCAATGTCGTCAGGTCGATTTCTCTTAACCTCTCCTCGTAGGACATACCCCTTAGCTCCGGGATTAGTCTTGTTGCAAATCTTTGCACTTTCTCTAGCTTCTTTACGTGCTTGGTTAGGTGTGGGTTCCAAAATGGTGCTGCATACTCTAATATGTGCCTAACCTACACAGTGTACAGGGTCCTGAACGATTCTTTATTAAGATGTCGGAATGCTGTTCATAGGTTTGCTAGGCGCCCATATGCTGCCTCAGTTATTTGGTTGATGTGCAGCTCAGGAGATGTGCCTGGTGTTATACTCACACCGAGATCTTTTTCCTTAACTGAGGTTTGTAGTCTCTGTCCCCCTAGACTGTACTCAGTCTGCGGTCTTCTTTGCCCTTCCATAATCTTCATGACTGCACTTGGTGGGGTTGAACTCCAGGAGCCAATTGCTGGACCAGGCTTGCAGCCCGTCCAGATTCCTTTGTAGTTCTGCCTGGTCCTCGTCCGATTGAATTCTTCTCATCAACTTCACATCTCATCAGGGACACTTCGGAGTCTATTCCTTCCGTCATGTCGTTCACAAATACCAGAAACAGCACCGGTCCTAGGACTGACCCCTGTGGAACCCCACTCGTCACCGGCGCCCACTCTGACACCTCGCCACGTACCATGACTCGCTGCTGTTTTCCTGACAGGTATTCCCTGATCCATTAAAGTGCCTTCCCTGTTACCCCTGCCTGGTCTTCCAGCTTCTGCACTAATCTCTTGTGTGGAACTGTGTCAAACGCCTTCTTACAGTCCAAGAATATGCAATCTACCCACCTCTCTCTCTCTTGTCTTACTGCTGTCACCCTGTCGTAGAACTCCAGTAGGTTTGTGACACAGGATTTCCCGTCCGTGAAACCGTGTTGGCCGTCGTTGATAAGCTCATTCCTTTCTAGGTGCTCCACCACTCTTTTCCTGATGATCTTTTCCATGACCTTGCATACTAAACATGTCAGTGACACTGGTCTGTAGTGTCACTGGCTACTTGCCTGTCTCCTTTTTTAAAAATTGGGACTACATTTGTGTTATTCTGTCTGCGTTAGTGTACCATACCTTCACTTTCTTTTCCAATACTGTGTTTTGTGGGGTTCGTTGGGGCTGGGGGTGGGAGACTTGGCAGGATATTATGGGAGGTTGCCGTAGGTGGAGGAGTTTGTGATGGGAGGTGAGGGTTATGGGTGTGGAGTGTGATATGTTTTAGGTTAATTTGTTTGGCTGCAGTAGATTTGTCAGGGTTAATAGTGTTATGTGGGTGGTTCTGATGGAGGTTGTGTTTGATGAGTCTGGGCTCCAATACCCATCTCTATCCTTGGCTCTCTTTCCTGATCCTTGTGTCTTTGTATCCTCTCTGTCAATTTCTGTCGTCCTTCCTGTGTTCTGTCGCAGTCGAGGTACACCCGCTGGAAATTTGATGAACCCCTTAGTTGTGGTTTCTGTTGCAGGATCTTGTTTCTCACAGTTTCTGTCTTGAAAATCTATTTCACTGGACGGTTTTTTCCACTTGAGTATCCCTTCATTTGCTGAAAATATGTCAGCTGGGTCATGTCTTTCTGTCCTGTTTCTTTTATTATATTTTCAATCTTCTTTCCCTACCCCTGTCGTCTTTCTTTGTTGTCCCTTCGATCTACTGAAGCCCACGAACAAAGACTGACCTCTCCCTTTCATCCTCACATTGCATTTCCGTTTGTATCTCAGAGTCCGATTTAAGCATCTCCACTGCTGCTTTCCTTAACATTTCCTGGATCTCGATAGCCTGATAGCACCTCTGCAGAGGGCCTGTCTCCTTCCCTTCCTTCAGTTCCCTCTCTGACCGTTGTCCCTGTACCCAGTGGCATGCCACATTAACTATTCGACTTTCCCCGTGCTCCCCAGAGGTCTGACAGGGCCTCTGCATATGGCGTATCCTTTTCCCTTTCCTTAGTTTTCTTGATGGTTGCTGATGTTCCTGTTCCCATTCTGCTCTTTGGCTCTATATCCCGTTTCAGCATTTTCGGTTCCTCTTCTTGGCAAGATTGCCCCGTTTACACAGGCTGCCCACGACATCGAAAATTTTATTGATGGAGTGTTGGGTTTCTCTGTGGGTCCTAAAACTAAACTGCTTTTCAGTGAAGAATTTGAAGATTTTGCTAGTGACTTTGAGTAAGGAGATAGCTCTGTAGTTCTCTGGCTTATGTTTGTCTTTATTGGGTTTTACAATGAATATCATCCTCGCTGTTTTAAGTGCAACGGGGAAGTGTCCAGAGGCCGGGATATCATTATAGATATTTACCAAAGACAACTTGCAGGTTCGGGGAAGGTACTATATTTGCTTTATAATTATACCTGAGAAGCCAGGGGCTTTATTTCTCATTCTGCTTATGACTTGGCACGTCCCTCTGAGAGTAATGAGTCCAATTTCGAGGTGGTCTTCTTTGAGAGTTGTTGTTGTCAGTTAATGGTATTGGTTGGAAGTCATCACTCCATTCATTGACAAACTAATAGTGGTCATTGTTGAATCTTTTGCTGTCACTGTATGAGTGAATTTTCTCCCCACTTGCAGGGAATCTAGGATGAAAGTTACTTGCTCATCGTCCTCGTCCGTGAAGAAGTGAGTTAGTTATTCTGTAGATTTATGCTTTGCAACCAGGAGCTGGCGAATCTTACTCCAGAACTGTTCAAGACGATGTTTGTGTTGGTTAGTCTGTAGGACAATATATATCCATGAAGCAATATCGAACATTATCCTTTCAAAAGGAAATTTCATGGCTGATAACCAAATATGTACTGAAGAAACACCTGTGAGCACCAAGTGTTTTAGGCATCACCCAACATGTGACAGTAGGCCCAGTACAAGAAACTACTCTAACATTATATATGGACAAGCTAACATAAGAGTTCACGTCCTCATGAAGATTGCCACAAGATGGTATCTACTCACCCTAATGTTCCCGAAAAATGTCATCCAACATGAAATACCACATAGCAATCCGATGACCCAAGATGCTTCACTTCTACTCACCTACGTATATAAATACCTGTGGGCTCTCCTCATTGCTCTGAAATCTGCTGAAGAGGACCTCAGTGAGAGTTTGAACTATACTGACTACCATTCTCCCTTGCTTTTGTCCCCAGTGGGATTTCCTCTTTCTTATTTGCATATAAATAATTATTTTAGTGCATTTAGTCATTGATTTCAGTTTGAATCTTCTGCAGGTACAAATATGTTACTCCAGCTGATGGGACTTTTGGCTCCAAGCAGAAAAATGGATCGTGGTCCGGCATGGTCGGTATGGTGAGCAGGGGGGTAAGTGCATAATGCTGTGATTGTAGTGAGCAGGGGTAGTGGGCTGCTTGTGATTATAGTGAGCAGGGGTAGTGGGTTGCTTGTGATTATAGTTAGCAGGGGTAGTGGGTTGCTTATGATTATAGTGAGCATGGGTAGTGGGTTGCTTATGATTGTAGTGAGCATGGGTAGTGGGTTGCTTATGATTGTAGTGAGCAGGGGTAGTGGGTTGCTTGTGATTATAGTACCATGAAAAGTGTGTTACCTCGGGGAGAATAATTGCTTGGTGATTAGAGTGAACCGGGAAGGATAAGTGAGATTTTGGTTAACATATAAGCAAAGAGGAATGGAGCTAAGTGTAAAACTTGGCGAGGATACAGAGTGCATCTTCATTGGTAATAAACATGGTAAGTATCATCCAAAGCGTTGAAAGTGCGTTGAAGTTAATATCTTTTTCAAGCTTCATTAACATCAAGGTGCCTGCCTCATATTCATAAAGCTACTGTGTACTAAATGTTTCGGATTATCTAACATTGCTAACGGTCTTACTATCTCGAACTTATACTATTATGAAATTTATAAACAGTGTTAATATTTTTTCTATTTTACTGTGTTTGGGATGAAGTGAATTTATGTTGATTTATGACTAATTATATGATTTGTTTAGAAGACTAACGCTTTCTCCTCTTTCAGTGTCTAATTTAAATTCAGTTAAGTAGACATATTTTATCTTCAGAGATGGTGATACTACTGTATTTTAACACTTAGAATTTTTGTAAGAATAATCATTCCTCAAGTTTATTGACTTTGTTAATTCACAGTTTATCAACCTTAGTTTTCTGTCAACATGACACTCAAAACAATTATATTCATTAACTTAGTATCATCTTTTATTATGAGAGTAAAATATGCGAATCTTTGAAGTACAGGTGAAGCTCTTGGGAAAAATCAGGAACAATTTATGGAGTTTTGATTATCCCCTGGAAATTTCCGTTAGTTCTCTATTACCATTAACTTTTAATAATTTTCGGTAACCATTAGTTTTATTTTCAAATTCTTGTAATATTATTTTAGTACTTCAATGTGATATATAGTAACGCGAAATCATCATTTCACTACTTTCATAAAACCTCATCCATATCGATGGTCAAACGCAGGAAGCAGACATCGCTATTGGTCCATTTGGTATCACTGAGAATCGCACTGAAGTTGTGGACATTACTTGGCCAGTCACAATCCAGTACTGCTGTATCCTGGGTAGCTGCGGGAGGCCAGAGGTGAACTCCTGGGGATTCCTTCTGCCTCTGGATCCGCTGGTGTGGGCCGCTACATTGACGACCCTACTCCTGCTGCCTGCTTGGATGTTCCTCTTATCTTCATGCTACTCATTCAGAAGTGATACTGAGAACACTTGGGTGAAGGACACTTTTGGTATGATCCGAATATTACTACAGCAAGGTTAGTTAAAATGTGTCTTCAGTATATAGCTGTGATAAGTCCCTAAAGAACAAAAACATAATACCGTAGCTGGAAGAATCACATGACAAAGTTTTAGCTTGTCTTGGACCATTGACAGATCACACCACAGCGAGAAGTGGCCAAGTTGGAAGAAGTTAGAGGTTGAAACAGTAACAGAGGAAACAGGGTAATATTACAATAGGTAGTAGTGTTGGTGAGGGGCATAGAATAGCGACATAAATAGTAGAATTAAAGGTAGAAGAAAGTAGTGGTATTAGTAATGATGAAGTATCAGTATTGATAATGAAAGAAGTAAAAGTAAAATAGCTGGTATAGATCACAAGTGAAGGGAAAAAGGCAGAGAAAGATGAGTAGCAGAAGTAATGATGATAGAAGTTTAAATAGTTATAGTAGTGGTAGTGGTAGAAATAATGTTGCAAAAAGTGTTAGCATGGAGTATAATAGTGAACGAATGAGTAGTAGTAGTAATAGTTGTGGAGGTATATAAGAACGAGAGAGAACTTGTGGTCCATGAGTGAAGGATAAACCCACAAGGCAAAGGGCAACAAATGCAAGAAAATTAAAAATAGAACATGAGGGAAGGAGCAGGCAATGGTCAGGTCAAGACTCGAGTTTACAACATTAGACATCGTAGTGAGAGAGGCAGGCAACAACAGACTAAGATTCAGGTGAGGAATGTTGTGCATGAGGGATGCGTCGTCCAGCTGCTGGCATCTGTGAAGGATAGAAGGGCAGATAGTTTTGGCCGAAGACCAGTTAATTGGATGATTGTGATCTCTAACCTGACAGAAAATTATATTGTTGGTGTCGGCACAGCGAACACTTTTTTATACTCTTTACATCTGTCAGATAGTGGCCAGTTTTATAAAAATAATGACAAGTACAAAAAGATAGAAAATGAAGTGGATAACGAAAGAATTGGTTACAGGAGAAGTATAAACAAGATTACCACTAAGGGTATTAGTTTGGAAAAAAGGAATTTGATATCTAAAGGACAGATGGTGCTGTTAAGATTTATATTATAAATATAAGGAAGGGAGAGCAGATTTTATAGAAGAAATAAATTTGGAGGAGAATAAATTCTGTTTAGCTTTAGAGTAACCTTCACATTACTATCAACTTGCTCTAACTTCTCTTATTTTTGCTCCTAATATCATTATGTTTTCATTTGACAAAGCAATTTGGTAGTTGTCCTTGATCGCCAGAATTATCTCGCAAAAGATGAACCCTTGCTCATCTACTCATCTACTCTCCTCTCGCTTCTCTTGAACCCGTCAAGAAACCTTTGAGCCTTAAACTTCGTACTCCGTCTTTTTCTGTCCTCCTGACTTTGATCTTGTTCAACGCTTCCATGTTATTTGTCCCTCTCTACCTTATTACATTGGTGATCTTAACAATCTTGATTTTTCCATAAAGTCGATCGCTGGATGGGAATCCAAGTACTTTGATGCCTTGTTATGCATGTCCATCGCTCAAAATACAGGCTTCCCTTTTCCGTTTATCGCAAGCCAATGCACAGTGTCCTGTACATAAACTACTTCTCTTAGCATGCTCTGTCTGTCAAAAAAGTGTTCTTGTTTCTTTCTGTCTGTGTTTCTTCTCATCAGTCACCCTCAGTTTCTCGACTCTGAAATTTTCACTCTTCGCAGCTTGTTCTTTTGAATTGACTCTCCTTCTTTATAATTTTAATCTTCTAAATCATAAGAACATCCTACGTCTTTTAGATATCAGACATAGTTTTCGCCAAACATTTGTGGTATACTTATTCAAGCTTCTCATCCAGCCACTGATACTTCCGGTGTCTACCCCATTTTCTGCACATCTTGTCCTCTTCAAGTTCTCTTACCGACGGTCCGTGAGAGCACAGAAAAAAGTGTTCACCATGCCTACACTAACAAAACTCTTTTCTGTCTTGTTAGAGATCTAAGTCATCCCATTAACTGGTCCTCTGCTAAAATTGTCTGCCCTTCTAGTCTTCACAGATGCTGTCTCCTCGAAGCATCCCATATACACATGAATATTAGAGTTGGTTTTTGTCTCTGGTGATAACTGCTTTTCTCATTATATAGAAAAATCTCTAAACTAAAGAACACTGGAGAGCTGACCTGATCTTTATTTCATACACTCCTTACCTATTGGTTTACCATTTATTTAATTGTCTTTACAGTCTTCTGCTTAGGTAAGTTCCATCCTATCGGGGCTTTGTCTCGGAGAATGTTTGTTCTTCACCAGTAGTCCAGTTACTCGGCTCCTCTGTTCAGTCGTTTTTATATACCACCATTGCTACTACTGCTACTAATTCTTTCTCTATTATTACACTCTCTGATAGTATTTTTGCCCTCCTTTTTCCACTTCTACTACTACTACTATCTCTGCTACCTCATTATCTCTACCCATACCTCTGATGTATTACTGGTACTTCTACAACAACTACTATTTTCACTCCTACTATGATTACCGCTTCTACAATTACTACTAGTGTTAATAAATAATAATATTAATAATAATAATAATAATAATAATAATAATTAATAATAATACTAATAATTAATAATAATAATAATAATAATAATAACGTTCTTTGTCTCTGTGGTGACAAGAACGTTATGCTTTGGAGACAAAAATAGAGGAATGTATTTGGGTAGCGTGGTACCAACACTGAATCATGGGTTGTGAATGTTGCAACAAGGAGAAGGCTGGGGGCAGTGAAGATGTCGTATCTGAGGGCAATGTGTGGTGTGAATATTATGCAGAAAATTCGCAGCTTGAAGATTATAAGGAGGTGCGGGGTTACTACATTCTTATCCAGAGAGCTGAAGTGCGTTTCTTGTAATGGTTCGGACATTTACAGACGATAAAATATAGTAGTATGACATGAAAGACATATAAATCTGTAATGGAAGTAAGGCAGTGAAATAGTCCTAAGAAATATTGGAGGAAGTGGAAAAGGTTTTGTATAAAAGGGACTTAGACATCCAGGAATGATGTGTAAGCGTATTAGGAAAAAGAGGAGACAAATGGTTTTCATGACTTAGCGTGTTGCTGGAGTGTGAGGAGGGTAAAATTTCTGAAGGAATTCAGCAATACCGATTAGCCAGACTGGAGTCCTGGAGGTGGAAAGTACAGTACCTGCACTCTGTAGGAGTCCTTGAGGTGGGAAGTACAGTGCCTGCACTCTGTAGGAGTCCTGGAGGTGGGAAGTACAGTGCCTGCACTCTGTAGGAAAGGTGGAGTTAGTTGCAGTTTTGAACAGTAGTATAGTGCGCCTCTGGTAAGACGGTAATAAAGTAAGTGAAGTGACAGTGTTCTTTCTTGTTCGGAGTCACAATACTTCGGTGAGAGACCACCGGTATTTTTTAATAATAATAATAATAATAATATTACTACTACTACTACTACTAGTACTACTACTACTACTACTATAATAATAATATATATATTAATAATAATAAGGAAAAATAGAAAATTGGAAGTGAATATAGGAAAGAGCAAGGTGATGAGTGTAAGAAAAGATTTAGGTAATAAAAGACTGGCCATCAGAGTGGATGGAGGAGTATGAGGGAATATAAAGTGTTCAGATTTTCTGGAGTGGACTTGTCAGCTGATAGTTCTATGAAAGTCGATTTGAACCATAGAATTGACGAAGTGAAAAAAGTGGGTGGTGCACTGAGGCATCTGTGCAGAAAATGAACGTTATCCATGGAGTCAAAAAGGAAAATGTATGAATGTATAGTGGTACCATCACAATTTTATAGCTGTAAAGCACTGAGTGTGAATGTTGCAGCGAGGAGGCGAGGGCAATGTGTGAAGTGAATATTATGCAAAGAATTACTAGCTTGGAGATTAGATGGAGGTGTGGGATTACTAAAATTATTATCTCGATGGCTAAAGAGGATTTGTTGAGGTGGTTCGGACATTTAGAGAGAAGGAGCAAAATAGGATGACTTGGAGGATGTATAAATCTGAAATAGAGGGAAGACAGGGTATTGGGCCGTCCTAGGGAAGGTTGGTAGGAAGGGGGTAAAGGAAACTGTGTATGCGTGAGGTTGTAAACATCCAATAGGCGTGACTCAGCGTGTTAGATCAGGAGTGAAGGCGAATGGTTTTCATGACTAGATGTGCTGTTCGAGTGTGAGCAAAGTATCTTTTATGAAACAAACAGGGAAACCGGTCAACCGGACTTGAGTCCAGGAGTTTGGATATACAGTCTGAATGAGGGGTGGGAATACTGCTGTTTGCAGGGGTATATAAACTGCAGTTTCAGTGCACGCATCTGGCAAGGCAGTGAGTGATGGTGAAAGTGTTTCTTCTTCGAGTCACCCTGAAGATGGTTGGTGTGTTAAAATAATAATAATAATAATAATAATAATAATAATAATAATAATAATAATAATAATAATAATAATAATAATAATAATAATAATAATAATAATAATGCTAATAATAATAAAAACAGTAATAATAATACTCACTTCTTTCATTATTCTTTCTGTCTTATTTTCCGCTCAGTTATAACTTTTACCAACACTTTTACAATTACTTATATCACTACTACAATTTATGACTACTACTACTAATATTACCACCTTATTACTCACGAAATCGTAATGACACCATTGCAAACAAACCATACCACGGGTGGGGTTCGAACCCGCGGTCAGAGAGACTCAAAACTCCAGACCGTCGCGAATGCCACTGGGCTTACGCTGACCTCGGGTTCGAACCCCACCCGTGGTATGGCTTGTTTCACCTTATTACTACTGTACAACATCTCTGCTAAACTCTCTGGGAACCACTAATTTATCTGTTTGCTGTTTTCCCTCCACCTCCTTACCAGTTTCAGTGCAGACTAAGTAATTATTTTTTAAGAGATATTTGACCGGGTAACCCGAAGTAGATTTACCCATAGCTGCCTCAAAAGCTGAGTTTAGTGAGGAGTCTTTCCGTTGTTCCTCCCGAAAGGACAGTCCCTCAGGCATGGAAACAGAGACATCTGGCAATCCTGTAATCCTGGAATAGGAAGGCTTGATCTGGGGCTGTTCACTAAATTTACGAGGCTCTGGCCAGTTTTCCTCGCAAAACAAATTGGTCAGTCCGAGATCAGAGTCGTCCAAGGACGAGTTAACATTCTCATCAGACATCACTTTGGATTGTGCCCGAGTTATGGCCAACATCGGGGAAGAATTAATCATTATGGGTTCTATACATTTATTACCCAGTAATAGCATTGTATCCTTCATAGGAAATCCCTCTGAGATACCAACAGTCAAATATACCCAGTGTAGTATTTACTCTGCACATAGATTTGATGTAAAGGGACAGAAAATACTGCTCCTCCAAAAGCTTCTAACAGAACTGACTACTGCAAAGAGGTTTGTTCAGAAAGGGGAAGTACTCCCTCTCTTATAAGTGAGCAATATGCTCCAGTATTCCTAAAGGTTCTAACTTCATTTTTCTCTGATTGTTCCTGAAGGGATATATGGCAAGTGCTATAATAGGGGGCCATCCCCTTCTCTACTTCTTCCTGGGACATGTCATTAGGGATATTATAAATTTTCCCTAATGGTTGGGGTTTACTTGGACAATTGGGTCTGATGTGACCAGGTTTATTACAAAGAAAGCATACAACCTCAGCTTTAACTTTGACTCCTTGTTGATTTTGTGGCTTACACCACTCTGGATACTGCCGCCTCGAATCACCATGTTTAGTAGTTTGAGATCGATCACCAGGTTGACCATGAGTGAAGTAACGCTGCTCACCAGGTGATTTAGTTGACTGATGACGAGATTCAACTTCATCTTGACCTTTAGTTCTCCACTCAGGAACTTTTCTTTGATGATCTCTGCTCATACCAGGCTGTTGAGGAAAGAGATAAGACCGCTCGGACAAGGAGCGGTTAGTTTCAAAAGTATCAGCCAACCTGGCTGCTGCTTCCAATGCCGTAGGCAAGGAATGATCTTGCAGAAAGACTCGAACCTCTTGACTCCAGCAGGTTGTCCACCAAGATGAGCTGCTTCAAATTTTCAAAATCAACGACACCACTTGCCTTGTACCACTTTGTAAAAGCCCTGGTCTGCTGTCTCACAAAGTCAACGTAAGACTGACCCAACTGCCTTCTGCCGAGTTTGAATTCTTTCCTATACTTGGCAGGAATACATTGATAATCCCCAGGAACAGTGGTTTTCACAATGCGATAGTTTCCAAAGTCATCATTTCCCAGGATGGAAGTAAATTCTTGTGCCTTACCAAACAACGCAGTATGCACCAGTGACGCCCAATGAACCTCAGGTCACCCTAAAGCTCGAGTCTGATTTTCAAATACTTCGAAAAACTGTTCAGGCTCTGCTTCAACAAAACGAGGAACAAACTGTACTGCCCTTTGCAAATTGAAGTCATCTACAATCTGATGGAATTGCCTCCTCTCCTTCTATCTATCAAACTCCTCCTTAGCAAATGCACGCTGTTCTTTAGTTTGTTCAAGAGTGAGTCTGGCTAGTTCAAGCGCCAATGAACCAGACTCACCTCTTGATAACCCCACACCTGTGACTTGCTGGTTTTGGTCAGGAGTTTTGTCTCTCCCATTTTGTAGAAACCTTAATGTTGACCTACGGTTAACAGCTCCTGTAGCGGGAGAAACATGAGACTGATATGCCATAGTTTCAGTTTGTAGTTTACTCCTTATAATATCACGCAGCTGCGCAGCAGTAAGGGTACCCTGGTATTCAACACAAATAGAACGAGCGATACGCCAACAACGCTGTAGAGAGAGTTTGGGTAACTTTAGTAGAGTGAACTCAGACACTAACCGTCTGACTCGAATAGGTGGCATTAACCCCCAACTTAACACACTGTAGCGCTATGCACGGTACGACTTGCAGTATACTCATACGATAGCAGAGCTGACACGCAATAGCAAAGCCAATATGCACACACACAATAGCAAGGCTGACACGCAATAACAAATCAAATTGCAGATACTCACAATAGCAGGCTGACCATAGCGAAGCGAATGCAAAGATGACACACAAAAATCGTGAAGTGTTGGCAAAGCGTAAGCAATGCAAGATAGCAAGCTATCTAGATACAAGACTAGCTTCTGCTCGAACTTCAACTCTAGGCACAACTCCTGCTCTAAGTCTCCAAATTCAGCTCCCGGACAGGCCCCCATATTACAACCTCAGGTTCAATGGCCTGTTAACCTGAGTGTAAAAGGGAGCTTGGAGCAAAGAAACACAGTATAAAATGCTTTGAATTTATATTTCTTTTACCAAGCAATATGATTATATCAGATTTTTGTCTTTTCCTTCACCAATTATAAGATAGGGGTTTGTACAAGTATGTACGTACAAAGGAGGATGACTAAGTTGATTCCATGTATCAGAAATCTTCCCTATGAGGATAGACTGAGGGCTCTGAATCTGCACTCTCTAGAAAGGCGTAGAATTAGGGAGGATATGATTGAGGTGTATAAATGGAAAACAGGAATAAATAAAGGTGATGTAAATAGCGTGCTAAAAATATCTAGTATTAACAGGACTCGCAGCAATGGCTTTAAGTTGGATAAATTCAGATTCAGGAAGGATATAGGAAAGCATTGGTTTGGTAATAGAGTTGTCGATGATTGGAACAAACTCCCGAGTACAGTTATTGAGGCTAGAACATTGTGTAGTTTTAAAAATAGGCTAGATAAATATATGAGTGGGTGCGGGTGGGTGTGAGTTGGACCTGACTAGTTTGTGCTACTAGGTCAGATGCCGTGCTCCTTCCTTAAGTGAATGTAACCTGACCTGGCTGGGTCGGGGCATTGGCTTAAGCGGGTGGGAGACTTGGACCTGCCTCGCATGGGCCAGTAGGCCTGCTGCAGTGTTCCTTCTTTCTTATGTTCTTATGTACACTATGTACAGAGAGAGTAATAATAATAATACAAGCCACGGCCGTCAAGGCAAAACAGCAGCCAAAAGACAGACAACCTTCCACAACCAGCTCAATGCAGGAATTCCAATGACAAACTGCGAGTGGTATCCACGTCACCTTTGTCATTGTTAAACTCACATTATAATTGGCTGAACCGAGTCGTTGATTTGATGATGGGGACCCATCGCCAAACCCTTAACGATGGTTCGCTGGTTGGAGGGGGGGCCTATGTGGGTGTGTTTAACATGCTCCCAATAAAGGTTACGTACTCTTTGCATGCAACACTTCAGTTCTTCAAAAGGAACATTTGAGTCCATTAGAATTTAACATTGCACTCTGCACTATTCCTTTTATGTTCAGTGACGTACAAGGGGATGGGTTTATTCAATAAGAAGATTCCTTTCTTGGATCACTCAACTACCGAGAGAGGTAAACTACATTGTTATTAACATTATAAGCCAAAATCATTTCCAACTTCTCCCGTTCCAGATTACTCAATGTCGGCTGAAGCTTGGTGGAGGCGGCTGGTGGTGTCCACCTGGGTGATCGTAGCTCTGGTGTTGAGTAGAAGCTACGCTGGCAACCTCATGTCATCACTGGCAGTGAGGCACATACGTCAACCCTACCAGAGCTTACGTGACGTGCTTGACGACCCGTTCACAATCATGGTGTGGCACACAAACTCCAACAATGTTCAGTACTTCCGTGTAGGTTCACTGTTGGTGTTTTGTGAAGTTGATGTGTGTTCACTGGTGTTCCAAGTGAGGTGGTGCTTGTATGTGTAATGGCTGGTGATGGTGATGCATGCTGGTGTAGTGTGTCTGGTAATGATGGTGCTTGCATTTGAGGTGTGTCTGGTGATGGTGATGCATGCTGGTGTGGAGTGCCTGGTGATGGTGATGTATGCTGGTGTGGTGTGCCTGGTGATTGTGATGCATGCTGGTGTAGTGTGCCTGGTGATGGTGATGCATGCTGGTGTGGTGTGCCTGGTGATTGTGATGCATGCTGGTGTAGTGTGCCTGGTGATGGTGATGCATGCTGGTGTAGTGTGCCTGGTGATGGTGATGCATGTCAGTGTGGTGTGCCTGGTGATGGTGATGCATGCTGTATGGTGCTTGGTGAAGGTCATGCATGTTGGTGTGTGCCTGGTGATGCTGATGCATGCTGGTGTGGAGTGCCTGGTGAGGGTGATGCATGCTGGTGTGGTGTGCCTGGTGATTGTGATGCATGCTGGTGTAGTGTGACTGGTGAGGGTGATGCATGCTGGTGTAGTGTGCCTGGTGATGGTGATGCATGTCAGTGTGGTGTGCCTGGTGATGGTGATGCATGCTGTATGGTACTTGGTGAAGGTCATGCATGTTGGTGTGTGCCTGGTGATGGTGATGCATGCTGGTGTGATGTGCCTGATGATTGTGATGCATGCTGTGTGGTGTGTCTGGTGATTGTAATGCATGCTGGTGTGGTGTGCCTGGTGATTGTAATGCATGCTGGTGTGGTGTGCCTGGTGATGATGAAGCATGCTGGTGTGGTGTGCCTGGTGATGGTGATGCATGCTGTGTGGTGTGCCTGGTGATTGTGATGGATGCTGGTGTGGTGTGCCTGGTGATTGTGATGCATGCTGGTGTGGTGTGCCTGGTGATGGTGATGCATGCTGGTGTGGTGTGTCTGGTGATGATGGTGCATGCTGGTGTGGTGTGCCTGGTGATTGTGATGCATGCTGGTGTTGTGTGCCTGGTGATGGTGATGCATGCTGGTGTGGTGTGAATAGTGATGGTGGTGATGCATGCTGTGTGGTGTGCCTGATGGTGATGCATGCTGTATGGTGTGCCTAGTGAAGGTGATGCATGTTGGTGTGTGCCTGGTGATGGTGATGCATGCTGTGTGGTGTGCCTGGTGATGATGATGCATGCTGGTGTGGTGTGCCTGGTTATGATGAAGCATGCCTGTACTCACCTAGTTGTGGTTGCAGGGTCGAGTCAAAGCTCCTGGGGGTGATGCATGCTGTGTGGTGTGCCTGATAGTGATGCATGCTGTGTGGTGTACCTGGTGATGGTGATGCATGCTGTGTGGTGTGCCTGGTGATGGTGATGCATGCTGTGTGGTGTGCCTGGTGATGGTGATGCATGCTGTGTGGTGTGCCTGGTGATTGTGATGCATGCTGTGTGGTGTGCCTGGTGATTGTGATGCATGCTGTATGGTTTGCCTGGTGATTGTGATGCATGCTGTGTGGTGTGCCTGGTGATTGTGATGATGCTGTGTGGTGTGCCTGGTGATGGTGATGCATGCTGGTGTGGTCCGCCTGGTGATGATGAAGCATGCTGGTGTGGTGCGCCTGGTGATGGTAATGCATGCTGTACTCACCTAATTGTGGTTGCAGGGGTCGAGACTCAGCTCCTGGCCCCGCCTCTTCACAAATCGCTACTGGGTCCTCTCTCTCCCTGCTTTATGAGCTTTATCATACCTCGTCTTGAAGCTATGTATGATTCCTGCCTCCACTACATCACTTGCTAGACTATTCCACTTCCTGACTACTCTATGGCTGAATAAATACTTCCTAACATCCCTTTGACTTATCTGAGTCTTCAATTTCCAATTGTGTCCCCTTGTTTCTGTGTCCCCTCTCTGGAACATCCTGTGTCTATCCACCTTGTCTATTCCACGCAGTATTTTGTATGTCTTTATCATGTCTCCTCTACCCCTCCTGTCCTCCAGTGTTGTCAGGCCAATTTTCCTTAACCTTTCCTCGTAGGACTTTTCCCTTAGCTCTGGAACTAACCTTGTCGCAAACCTTTGCAATTTCTCTAATTTCTTGACGTGCTTCACCAGGTGTGGGTTCCAAACTGGTGCTGCATACTCTAGTATGGGCCTGACGTACACGGTGTACAGAGTCTTGAACGATTCCTTACTAAGATATCGGAACGCTATTCTCTGGTTTGCCAGTCGTTCTCGGTGTTATACTCACCCCAAGATCTTTCTCCTTGAGCAAGGTTTGCAGTCTTTGGCCACCTGTCTGCGGTCTTCTTTGCCTTTCCCCGATCTTCGTGACTTTGCATTTGGCGGGGTTAAGTTCGAGAAGCCAGTTGCTGGACCAGGTGTCCAGTCTGTCCTGGTCTCTTTGAAGTCCTGCCTGATCCTCGTCTGATTTAATTCTCCTCATTAACTTCACATCATCTGCGAACAGGGACACTTCTGAGTCTATCCCTTCCGTCATGTTATTCATATATACCAAGAATAGCAATGGTAATAGGACTGACCCCTGTGGGACCCCGCTCGTCACAGGCGCCCACTGTGATACATCATCACGTACCATGACCCGTTGTTGCCTCCTTGTCAGGTATTCTCTGATCCATTGCAGTGCCCTTCCTGTTGTACGTGCCTGATCCTCTAGTTTCTGCACTAATCTCTTGTGAGGAAATGTGTCGAAGGCCTTCTTGCAGTCCAAGAAAATGCCTGTACCTGGTGATAGTGATGTATACTTGTGTGGAGTGTCTGGTGATGATGAAACTTGCTGGTGTTGTGTGCCTGGTGATGGTGATACATGCTGGTGTGGAGTGCCTCGTGATGGTGATGCATGCTGGTGTGGTATGCCTGGTGAGGGTGATGCATGCTGGTGTGGTGTGCCTCGTGATGGTGAAGCATGCTGGTGTGGTGTGCCTGGTGATGGTGATGCATGCTGGTGTAGTGTGACTGGTGAGGGTGATGCATGCTGGTGTAGTGTGCCTGGTGATGGTGATGCATGTCAGTGTGGTGTGCCTGGTGATGGTGATGCATGCTGTATGGTACTTGGTGAAGGTCATGCATGTTGGTGTGTGCCTGGTGATGGTGATGCATGCTGGTGTGATGTGCCTGATGATTGTGATGCATGCTGTGTGGTGTGTCTGGTGATTGTAATGCATGCTGGTGTGGTGTGCCTGGTGATTGTAATGCATGCTGGTGTGGTGTGCCTGGTGATGATGAAGCATGCTGGTGTGGTGTGCCTGGTGATGGTGATGCATGCTGTGTGGTGTGCCTGGTGATGGTGATGTATGCTGGTGTGGTGTGCCTGGTGTTTGTGATGCATGCTGGTGTGGTGTGCCTGGTGATGGTGATGCATGCTGGTGTGGTGTGTCTGGTGATGATGGTGCATGCTGGTGTGGTGTGCCTGGTGATTGTGATGCATGCTGGTGTTGTGTGCCTGGTGATGGTGATGCATGCTGGTGTGGTGTGAATAGTGATGGTGGTGATGCATGCTGTGTGGTGTGCCTGATGGTGATGCATGCTGTATGGTGTGCCTAGTGAAGGTGATGCATGTTGGTGTGTGCCTGGTGATGGTGATGCATGCTGTGTGGTGTGCCTGGTGATGATGATGCATGCTGGTGTGGTGTGCCTGGTTATGATGAAGCATGCCTGTACTCACCTAGTTGTGGTTGCAGGGGTCGAGTCAAAGCTCCTGGGGGTGATGCATGCTGTGTGGTGTGCCTGATAGTGATGCATGCTGTGTGGTGTACCTGGTGATGGTGATGCATGCTGTGTGGTGTGCCTGGTGATGGTGATGCATGCTGTGTGGTGTGCCTGGTGATGGTGATGCATGCTGTGTGGTGTGCCTGGTGATTGTGATGCATGCTGTGTGGTGTGCCTGGTGATTGTGATGCATGCTGTATGGTTTGCCTGGTGATTGTGATGCATGCTGTGTGGTGTGCCTGGTGATTGTGATGTATGCTGTGTGGTGTGCCTGGTGATGGTGATGCATGCTGGTGTGGTCCGCCTGGTGATGATGAAGCATGCTGGTGTGGTGCGCCTGGTGATGGTAATGCATGCTGTACTCACCTAATTGTGGTTGCAGGGGTCGAGACTCAGCTCCTGGCCCCGCCTCTTCACAAATCGCTACTGGGTCCTCTCTCTCCCTGCTTTATGAGCTTTATCATACCTCGTCTTGAAGCTATGTATGATTCCTGCCTCCACTACATCACTTGCTAGACTATTCCACTTCCTGACTACTCTATGGCTGAATAAATACTTCCTAACATCCCTTTGACTTATCTGAGTCTTCAATTTCCAATTGTGTCCCCTTGTTTCTGTGTCCCCTCTCTGGAACATCCTGTGTCTATCCACCTTGTCTATTCCACGCAGTATTTTGTATGTCTTTATCATGTCTCCTCTACCCCTCCTGTCCTCCAGTGTTGTCAGGCCGATTTTCCTTAACCTTTCCTCGTAGGACTTTTCCCTTAGCTCTGGAACTAACCTTGTCGCAAACCTTTGCAATTTCTCTAATTTCTTGACGTGCTTCACCAGGTGTGGGTTCCAAACTGGTGCTGCATACTCTAGTATGGGCCTGACGTACACGGTGTACAGAGTCTTGAACGATTCCTTACTAAGATATCGGAACGCTATTCTCTGGTTTGCCAGTCGTTCTCGGTGTTATACTCACCCCAAGATCTTTCTCCTTGAGCAAGGTTTGCAGTCTTTGGCCACCTGTCTGCGGTCTTCTTTGCCTTTCCCCGATCTTCGTGACTTTGCATTTGGCGGGGTTAAGTTCGAGAAGCCAGTTGCTGGACCAGGTGTCCAGTCTGTCCTGGTCTCTTTGAAGTCCTGCCTGATCCTCGTCTGATTTAATTCTCCTCATTAACTTCACATCATCTGCGAACAGGGACACTTCTGAGTCTATCCCTTCCGTCTTGTTATTCATATATACCAAGAATAGCAATGGTAATAGGACTGACCCCTGTGGGACCCCGCTCGTCACAGGCGCCCACTGTGATACATCATCACGTACCATGACCCGTTGTTGCCTCCTTGTCAGGTATTCTCTGATCCATTGCAGTGCCCTTCCTGTTGTACGTGCCTGATCCTCTAGTTTCTGCACTAATCTCTTGTGAGGAAATGTGTCGAAGGCCTTCTTGCAGTCCAAGAAAATGCCTGTACCTGGTGATAGTGATGTATACTTGTGTGGAGTGTCTGGTGATGATGAAACTTGCTGGTGTTGTGTGCCTGGTGATGGTGATACATGCTGGTGTGGAGTGCCTCGTGATGGTGATGCATGCTGGTGTGGTATGCCTGGTGAGGGTGATGCATGCTGGTGTGGTGTGCCTCGTGATGGTGAAGCATGCTGGTGTGGTGTGCCTGGTGATGGTGATGCATGCTGGTGTGGTGTGCCTGGTGAGGGTATGTACGCACACTCTCACACAAACACAAATACACACAAACATAGACAGTCAGAAGCGTGAGTCCCCGAGCTTGTGCTATTTCTTATAAATGTGAATGACATGGCAGGTGTTCCTGTTTGCAGACGTGAAACAAATAAGGAGAATTCAAGCGGACGAGGAACAAGACAAGCTACAAAGGGCTCTGGATATGCTCTAAACCTTATCAGACAAATGTCTCTGAGTTTAACCCCACCAAGTGCAAAGTCATGAACCATGGGGAAGGACAAAGACACCAGCAGATGGAGTACATCTTAGAGTTGTCAGGAAGTGAACATACAGGAGAGTGAAGTAGTTTAGGAGGGATCTATGCATAGTTTTAAGATGAGGTACGATAAAGCTCTTGTAGCAGTGAGAGAGTGGACCTAGTAGCGACTAGCAAAGAGGCGGGGCAAGGAGCTGTGAATCGACTCCTGCAACCACAAAAAGGTGAGTATACATATGTAAGTACACACACACATACATACAAATACATCCATACACTTGATAATTCACAAGCAAACACGCATAGCTTTGAAGACTCAAACTGAGCAGTCTATACTGAAGAAGGGCAGAGACTGAAGGTTCACCGCCACTAAGCTGCAATGGAGGAAGTTAATGAATTTAACCAGGAATGAACTGAGAACGAAATAATGGTAGCAGGGCTTAGGTGCAAAATGGAATAAGAAAGGGAAAAAAAGTCTAGTGATTTTTGGAAAAGGATGGAGCAGGAGATAGAGAAGGTACCTGCAAAAAGCAGGGAATAGGAGAGACGAGCTGCTGTGGTACCAAGCCATAGGAGGATCTGAAATAGAAGAAAAGGGAATTGGATGTGATGAAAGATATGGGGAAGGAATAGGAGCAGGAATAGTAATATCAGGTGAGTAAACTGAAAGAAGACGACCAAACAAGACCTTTGCAGAGATATTCTCAGGCAACCAGGAGGTGCACGAGATGATAAGGAAAACAACAAAGGGACTATTAAAAACAGACACAGAAATATGGAGGGAAAGGAAGTAGGACTAGGAGAGAAGTTGCTGGTTATTCCTGGGCTTCAGGACACTGAAGGGAAGACTCATGATTAAAAATGACACGTGATAGAAAGGAGATTCAGACTATCACTGCGCTAACATGAGGGAAGCTAAAGTGACCCTGGTGACAAATTTTCACACTTAGAAAGTACTCGAGGCAGGAAAATATATCCAGTCAAATTGACCATCATAACAGCAATGGCACAGAACAGGATAATGCAGAGGAAAATATGGTTAAAGCAGAGATAAATACAGTTAGGTGTACCTCAATTGGGACAACGAGAATGAGGAAATAATAACTGAGAGATAGAGTACCGGAAGGAGAGACAGGGCTGCATCAACAGATATTGAAGGTAAGTGTGTGAATTTGCCAGGCAAATTCACACACAGATTCCCCACTCCATCTTGAATACTATCCGCATCCCTTACTATATATGTTAATATGAGGGCGAGTACCATTCGGAGGTGGCTTTTTAATGGTGCGAGAGTTGGCGGCCCGACGTCCCCTGCTTGGCACACCTTGTCTCTGTCACTGGGTGGTTTCAGGTCTTCAGTGGCCTCAAACGCACCCAATATATCATGATCTGGGCCGAGACCTAACTGAATAATTACATTATGAAGAGAGGTTGGAGCATCTGTTTGCATAAGGCCTGCGGCAATTATAGGAATGATGTCCTTGGCATGAATATAGGCCTCCTCATTCACCCATTGGTCAAGTTGACCGATTCCTCAAAATCTTTGGTCTCTTGGTAATACTAATACCAAGCACGACTACGGCTGAGAGAAATATAAATGAATCAAGCTTCATAATAAATAGTTTTCATTTAAATCAGCCTTTAAAGCCTTCTGTTGTTCTATTGCTTTTACAGTTTCTTGATAATGTGAGAAATCATGAAAGCACTTGGAATTTTACTATTTTTTTCACAGTGGCTGTTTTGCAAGTTGTGATATCACATGTTCACTGAGATCTTATTGTGCAGTATTGTGCATATTAATTGGGACAGTGATGAAGTAAGACATTTATTTGGAAAATTAATGTTTATTTTACAAAAAAAATTCGGCAATGATATGAGAGATAATTTATTTAATAAGATATATAAGTACCCTTTTGCCTTGATAAGTACTGCTACAAACTAAGGTATAGAAACGACCAATGTTGAATATATTTTTGGAAGTTCTTTGCCGTGGTACCAAGTCCTAATAATAGCATCTGTTCGCTTCTTCACACTTGAACAGTCATGTATCACGATCTTGCGTTTGGTTATTGCCCAAAGATCCTTAACTGGATTGAGGTCAGGAGAGTTTCCCGGCGAATTTAGAATGCATAGCCCACTCTCTTTGAAGAACGTCAGCATTTTTCTTGGAAGTGTGGCATGGAACAAGATCCAACTGCAAAATGTCTTCTCTATCAGGAAAGATTCTATCCATAGTGGGTAGCAAATAAGTTGCCAGCATCGTTCACTCAACAATAAGAAGTCATACAATGTCTTTAGCAGCAAAATTACCCCAAAACATCTTCTTAGGTGGGTGTTTTGGCGCTTGTTGAATGTATCCATTCCAAAGAAGTTCACCTTCCCTTCTCCTCTCGACCACTGATCTGTAACCATGCACTTCAAAATACCACACATCTGAAAAATATAACTTTTTTTTCATTCATATGTCATTCATCCCTTATGATCGAGTGTCCACCCCAGCCGTTTTTTCTTCACAGCAGCTGTCAATAACTGTTTCTTTACCGGTTTTCTGGCAGTTCTGCCAACTTCAAGGACCCTTCGTTGAACGGTGGAACCAACAGCCTCCCCCAGTAGACAGAGCCAACAGCCACCCTTACTTCATCTTTACAGAAGACCTAAAATCTACAATCATCCAAAGTATCCCCAAAGCAGCTCGCCCTCAAGCTGCTATCAAATTTGTTGACCTTCTGAAGAAAGTCAACGATGCTCCTGCAATCACTGGATCCTGGCACAACCTACTGTTGTTTGGCAATGCTATGCTGGCTGTCTGCCCCAGGAGGGACAAGTCCTTAGAAACATCTTTTATTAGGGCAATAAATGCATTTACTACAGATGACAACCTCATCCGTCTCCCTTCTAGGGCGACAAACACACCGGGGAAATACCAACAACAGAGTACTTGATGCCTCCAAAATCAGACTGCAAATTAGCAAAAAAAAAAAAAAAAATAGAAAAGGGAAATATTACTAGAACACTCAATTTTTATAACTAGTGAGGATAACATCGCCCCTAAAGCTGCCGCTACAGCACATTGACCTCCACAGGGCTCAGCGGGGGGTTTCACCGGTTTAACGCAGCAACATATAAAACAAATGTTCAGTCCAACACTCAGGGATATGGCAGAGAAGTTTAAGTCTGAGCTCACCAAATTTGCCAATGTGTGTTTGGCTGGCGGTATTCCGGAGACCATATTCTTCTGTGGTGTTTCACTATGTGTCCTCATGAAAATAGTGGAGGAATCAGGCCCATTGAGGTTGGCTATACTATTCGACCTCTTCTTGCCAAGTCTGCAGTATGGGGAGTTATAATGATGAAACCAACGCAGCTCTGTTTTGGCTATGAACCAGCGGCCCATGTAGCACGGGTATATATAAATAACATATAAGACCAAAAAGCTTTTATTACATTGGACTTTGCTAATGTATTTAACTTAGAAGGAATGCTGCTCTCTACTCAGTTTCTAGATACTTTCCCTCCCTCTATTCCCTCATCCAATCGTGCTAGTGTGGTACTTCTAAATTCCTGTTTGGGGAACAAGAAGTTGACTCATGTGAAGGGGAGTAACAGTGGGACCCCTCTCGCCCCTTTTGTGTTTTGTCTGGTCATCACTGAAGTCACAGAAACTCTCTCCAGTGAGCTTATTATCTAGTTTTTTTATTATGGTACACTGGCTGGAACTACAGAGTCTCTCCTAGAGGACATCACGAAAATAAAAGAAAGAAATAGTTTCTGCTAACTTAAAGATCACAGAGAATATTAGTGCTGCTTTGTCAAGAGCACGAGCCATTGATCGAGCCAATAGCACTTCCCTTGGTGCTCCTCTCGGGTCCAATGCTATGATCAGATTCTAGAAATATAAATCTCAAACCTAAGAATAATGGAAGGCAGGATGAAAATCTTAGATACACATGACGCCTTGTACCTACTCAGCAGATGCATGTCCCTCCGAAAACTCACTTCTTGAGGTTTCACCCAGCCAGCGACAGTCCAAAATCCAAGAAATATGACTCCCTCCTGAAGACCATGGTAGAGAGCATACTGAATATTTCCCTTGAAGATGGACAGTGGTTGGATGGCTCACTTCCAGTCAGGTTTAGGGGGTCGGGAGTATGTAAATCTGTGCAGATTGCATAACCAGCTTTCATCTGACAACTAATAAAGGAAAATACAGGACCTAATCTGCACCAGTACCACTATGGGAAACTCTTGCTGCTCCTGCGCCAATACCAGTATATCACTGGTCTACAAACAGTCAAGATGGCATGGCCCAATTGGTGAAAAGGTGCATAACAATTTGTTTTGAAGTGTAAAATCCAACAGGGATATTGCCCGTCACCAAGCTGAAAGGACAATTCATTCTGAGGACATCCTCCTAATAGTTTCCATATCAGCAATGGGAACACACCTCGACGAACAGACCCTCCGTATTGCAGTGGCTCTTTTCTTCGCTGCGCCAATTCACAGAATATACGTGTATTTGCGGAGGTGCACAAGACAACCAAAATGTCTTATACGGTCTAAACCCCCCAAAACCAAGGTTTGCCAAGCCAGACCAGTAAAGTCAACGACATCAAGAGGAGCCTTGCTTCAGCTGAGTGCCTGGCTGAGACAAAGCCCTGATCCCTAGCATCCAGCAATACTCACCATCCTGCAAACTGCCCCGAAGGGATCACAATCTATCCTTGGAAGAATGGCAAGCTTTTTACATGGGCTTATACCTGGGTGTCGAGTATGGCTGATACCTTCATCCATCACAGTGTTGGGCAACAGGGAGGTGCCGCAGATTACAGAGAGAAGAACATCACAAGCAAGTACATAGACATAAGCCATCACATCAATATCAGTTTGTTCCAGGAGGATCAGAGACCATCGGATCATAAGGAAAGAATGCAACACGTCCCCCCCCAAAAAAAAAAAAAAAAAAGGATTCCAGACTCATCGACTAAACTAGGGACCCAAATGTGGGCACTTTCATGATCCAGTGTTTCAGTGTTGCCATCTAGCTTCTGAGGTACTACTGTATTCTTGGCAAGAACGTTCCACCAAATGAATCTGCTGGGACTCCCTACTCATTTCTGCAACATATGAAACTATGTGGTGATAGCAACACGAAAAGCCTAGAGATATCATTCAACTCCTGTGGTTGTGGTTATTTTGCAATATGTAAAACTTGCGATTTTAAATTAAATAGTAACGCTCATCTTTCTATATAGGACAAGCGAAAATTTGTGTATGCAATAATTTCGCACAAATCATTCTGAACCTAACGAGAAAAATATATTTCATTGTGTTTGTTTATTATTAAATTATTGTTAACGTATCTAAAATATATTTAGTTGGATAAGGCTAAATTAAATTGCGCTTGTTGTAATAAGCTTAGGTAAGTTTTCTAAGATTCTTTTCGTGCAAAATTCTAAATTTTTACATTAACATTAATGAAAAAAATATATCTTCAAACGTAAAGAGAAAATTTTAGAAAGGACTTAATTTTAGATGAGTTCTTGCTAATTGACCAGTTTTACCTATTAGGCACGATATATATATATATATATATATATATATATATATATATATATATATATATATATATATATATATATATATATATATATATATATATAGTAGGTTGGTAGACAGCAACCACTCAGGGAGGTACTACCATCCTGCCAGGTGACTGTGAAACAGAAACCTGAAACTGTTTTACATGATGGTAGGATTGCTGGTGTCTTTTTTCTGTCTCATAAACATGCAAGATTTCAGGTACGTCTTGCTACTTCTACTTACACTTAGGTCACACTACGCAAACATGTACACGTTTATTGTATACACACTCATCTGAGTTTTCTTTGATTTTATCTTAATAGTTCTTGTTCTTATTGCTTTTCCCTTTCATATCCATGGGGAAGTGGAATAAGAATCTTTCCTCCGTAAGCCATGCGTGTTGTAAAAGTCAACTAAAATGCCGGGAACAATGGGCTAGTAACCCCTTTTCCTGTATAGCTTACTAAAAAGAAGAAGAAGAAAATCGTCAAAGTGGGATGTTTGAATGTGCGTGGATGTTGTGCGAATGATAAGAAAGAGATGATTGTAGATGTTATGAATGAAAAGAAGCTGGATGTCCTGGCTTTAAGTGAGACAAAGCTGAAGGGGGTAGGAGAGTTTCAGTGGGGAGATATAAATGGGATTAGATCAGGGGTTTCAAATAGAGTTAGAGCTAAAGAAGGAGTGGCAATAATGTTGAATAATCAGTTATGGCAGGTAAAGAAGGAATATAAATGTATAAATTCAAGGATTATGTGGAGTAAAATAAAGGTTGGATGTGAAAAGTGGGTTATAGTAAGTGTTTATGCACCTGGAGAAGAGAGAAGTGTAGAAGAGAGAGAGAGATTTTGGGAAATGTTGAGTGAGTGTGTGGTGAGTTTTGAACCAAGTGAGAGAGTAATTGTGGTTGGGGATCTTAATGCTAAAGTGGGTAAAAATGTTGTGGATGGAGTAGTAGGTAAATTTGGGGTGCCAGGGGTAAATGTAAATGGGGAGCCATTAATTGAGCTATGTGTAGAAAGAGGTTTGGTAATAAGTAATACATATTTTATGAAAAAGAGGATAAATAAATATACAAGGTATGATATAGCACGTAAGGAAAGTAGTTTGTTGGATTAGATTATGTATTGGTGGATAAAAGGTTGATGAGTAGGCTTCAGGATGTACATGTTTATAGAGGGGCAACGGATATATCAGATCATTATTTGGTTGTAGCTACAGTTAGAGTAAAAGGTAGATGGGACAAAAAGAAAATGGCAACAGCAAGTAAGAGAGAGGTAAAAGTGTATAAACTAAGGGAGGAGGAAGTTAGGGTGAGATATAAGCAACTACTGGCAGAAAGGTGGGCTAGTGCAAGTAGGAGTAGTGGGGGGGTTGAAGAGAGTTGGGATAGTTTTAAAAATGCAGTATTAGAATGTGGGGCAGACGTTTTTGGTTATAGGAGGGTGGGTGCAGGAGGAAAGAGGAGTGAGTGGTGGAATGAAGAAGTAAAGGGTGTGATAAAGAGAAAAAGGTAGCTTATGAGAGGTTTTACAAAACAGAAGTGTTAGTAGAAGAGCAGAGTATATGGAGAGTAAAAGAAAGGTGAAGAGAGTGGTGAGAGAGTGCAAAAGAAGAGCGGATGAAAGAACGGGAGAGGCTCTGTCAAGAAATTTTGCTGAAAACAAGAAAAAATTTTGGAGTGAGATAAACAAGGTAAGAAAGCCTAGGGAACGAATGGATTTGTCAGTTAAAAACAGAGTAGGGAGTTAGTAGATGGGGAGCTGGAGGTATTGGGTAGATGGCGGGAATATTTTGAGGAACTTTTAAATGTCGCTGAAAAGAGGGAGGCGATAATTTCATGTACTGGCCGGGGAGGTACAACATCGTTTAGGAGTGAAGAAGAGCAGGATGTGAGTGTGGGGGATGTGCGTGAGGCATTACGTAGAATGAAAGGGGGTAAAGCAGCTGGAATTGACGGAATCATGACAGAAATGTTAAAAGCAGGGGGTGATATAGTGCTGGAGTGGTTGGTATTTTTGTTAAATAAATGTATGAAAGAGGGGAAGGTACCTAGGGATTGGCAGCGAGCATGTATAGTTCCTTTATATAAAGGAAGGGGGATAAAAGAGAGTGTAAAAATTATAGGGGAATAAGTTTACTGAGTATACCAGGTAAAGTGTATGGCAGGGTTATTATTGAAAGAATTAGAGGTAAGACAGAGAGTAGGATTGCAGATGAGCAAGGAGGCTTTAGAGTGGGTAGGGGATGTGTAGATCAAGTGTTTACAGTGAAGCATATATGTGAACAGTATTTAGATAAAGGTAGAGAAGTTTTTATTGCATTTATGGATTTAGAAAAGACATATGATAGAGTGGATAGGGGAGCAATGTGGCAAATGTTGCAAGTGTATGGAATAGGTAGTAAGTTACTGAAGGTTGTAAAGAGTTTTTATGAGGATAGTGAGGCGCAGGTTAGGGTGTGTAGGAGAGAGGGAGATTACTTCCCGGTAAAAGTAGGTCTTAGACAGGGATGTGTAATGTCACCATGGTTGTTTAATATATTTATAGATGGGGTTGTAAAAGAAGTAAATGCTAGGGTGTTGGGGAGAGGGGTGGGATTAAATTATGGATAATTAAATGCAAAATGGGAGTTGACACAGTTACTTTTTGCTGATGATACTGTGCTTATGGGAGATTCTAAAGAAAATCTGCAAAGGTTAGTGGACGAGTTTGGGAGAGTGTGTAAAGGTAGAAAGTTAAAAGTGAACATATATAAGAGTAAGGTGATGAGGGTATCAAACGATTTAAATAAAGAAAAATTGGATATCACATTGGAGAGAGGGATTATGGAAGAAGTAAATGTTTTCAGATATTTGGGAGTTGATGTGTCAGCGGATGGGTTTATGAAGGATGAGGTTAACCATAGAATTGATGAAGGAAAAAGGTGAGTGGTGCATTGAGGTATCTGTGGAGACAAAAAACGTTATCCATGGAGGCAAAGAAGGGAATGTACGAAAGTATAGTGGTACCAACACTCTTATATGGGTGTGAAGCATGGGTTGCAAATGCTGCAGCGAGGAGGAGGCTGGAGGCAGTGGAGATGTCCTGTCTAAGGGCAATGTGTGGTGTAAATATTATGCAGAAAATTCGGAATGTGGAAATTAGGAGAAGGTGTGGAGTTACTAAAAGTATTTGTCAGAGGGCTGAAGAGGGGTTGTTGAGGTGGTTTGGTCATTTAGAGAGAATGGATCAAAGTAGAATGACTTGGATAGCGTATAAATCTGTAGGGGAAGGATGGCGGGGTAGGAGTCGTCCTAGAAAAGGTTGGAGGGAAGGGGTAAAGGAGGTTTTGTGGGCGAGGGGCTTGGACTTCCAGCAAGCATGTGTGAGCGTGTTAGATAGGACTGAATGGAGACGAATGGTTTTTGGGACATGACGATCTGTTGGAGTGTGAGCAGGGTAACATTGTGTGAAGGGATTCAGGGAAACCAGTTAATTGATTTAGTTGGACTTGAGTCCTGGAAATGGGAAGTACAATGCCTGCACTTTAAAGGAGGGGTCTGAGATAGTGACTGCTGGGAGGGACTTTTCTCAGCTGTCGTATCTGAGCTCCTCTGCAAAGACAGTGATTATGTATGAGTGTGGTGAAAGTGTTGAATGATGATGAAAGTTTTTTCTTTTGGTGATTTTCTTTCTTTTGGGTCACCCTTCCTCGGTGGGAGACGGCCGACTTGTTGAAAAAAAAAAAATATATATATATAAATATATATATATATATATATATATATATATATATATATATATATATATATATATATATATATATATATATATATATACATATATATATATATACGAATTTCACAATAATACAAATTGAATTGAACTTCCTGGAAAATTTATATAATTCTTCCATTATCTTTCTAGAGTGTAGAATCTGGTATGTTTCACGAGGTGAGCAATGCTGAGTCTAAGGGACGCATTAAGTATAAACTACTGTCAGAGTTTATACAGTCGACCGACACACTAGTCAGTAGAGGCGACCATGTCCTCATAGATTTGGAGATCATTGTTAATATGATCATCGGAGAGCTCTTCAGTAAAACGGGTACGAACGTTTCCACTAAGGAATTTTTATTGAGTAACTGAATTTCGGAATAGGTACATTGACGTCAAAATGTATACCAACAACAAACATTTACATAAAGTACATTAATAATTAAATACACTGTGATTTTTTAATAATTACTATGCATAAGTACCTTATAGATTTTCTTCCAATTTCTCAACAGGACGTTGTGACTTTTACAAATCCAGAGATAAATTCTTGCCGATGGTGCTGTCATCAATATGCCAGAAGAACAGTCCTCTTCTTCCAGCAATAAACAAGAGGTGTATTTTCATTCTATCTCTTTCTATCTATCAATATATATGCAAGACAAGCCATGAGGGTGGAAATCAGGGGAAGTTTTTTTCAGAGCATGGAAGCGTGGGTGGCACCAACAAGTATCTCTCTGAATAAGGGAGGAGGCTCGACCGGATGCTAACCACCACTGGTCCCCCAACACCCCATCCCATATGGGGTAAGGTGGCATAGGCCCTGAGAAATTACCTGCATGAGGTTTAAGGGCATTACCTGAATTATTACATGTAGTGATTTGGGTGAGGTAAGTGGGACTTAGTCACAGAAGGTCACAGGACTGTCACTTCTTCGATGCCTACACCTTCACCAC
Source organism: Cherax destructor (assembly GCA_009830355.1). Classification (NCBI taxonomy): domain Eukaryota; kingdom Metazoa; phylum Arthropoda; class Malacostraca; order Decapoda; family Parastacidae; genus Cherax; species Cherax destructor. The sequence goes on from WNWK01007003.1 coordinate 89,636, forward strand.
TCTCACAAAAAAGCTTGACCTGACATTAAATTAATAATTAGCATTAACAAAACCAACAACTCTGGCAAATTCAATTTGTCGACTGTATATTATACGATTTGAGTGATATACTATAAATCTAGTTGCATATCTAAATCATAAACACAGCCCTTATTAATTACTTACCACAATTATAGTTGCTATGGTGCAGCCTAAAGCCTACCTGACACATAGACCTTACAATGGCCAGCGAGAAATCTAAATGAAAGGACTAATGGCATAAATACTGGATGTGCTGCATGGCGACACCTCATTATTTCCACTATCACCACCTAATTCTGGAGGCTCCGCAAATTCTTTGTCTCTATTCTTCAACAGGGAACATTCCAGTACTTATTAATTATAGTTTGAGGCCGATCCATTCAATTATGGCCTCGATGATGCCAGATTACTAGACGATTTCACCACAACCACTGCTCACACATTACTTCACTATGGCGTCCTCTCGTGTGTCCACTCTGCGGTCGTTGCACACTCTTCTTCACTACAAATTTTTAGAATGGTCAACCAGTGACCTAATTTTACACACATTATTCAAATTTACAAATTTTAAATTTAGGAAAATTAAATTTTTTTATACAGGCCGCATAGTTTGCAGAAAACATAAGAAGCCCTAAGCTTCTAACTGGGAACTGGGAACAGGTCATGTGACGTAAAAAAATACATTACATTAGTGGATCATTCACATACAGAATGTAGCTATTGTGCACAATCTTCTAACTGATGAAATAGAAGAAATAACTGCCCTTATTTTGTCAACAGTTAATACCCAATGTCCTAGAAATTTCTCGAATATTCAGGACATCCGCTCAGCATCAATATGTCTGTATGAAATCTCCTATTCCTGACTTTTTCTTTTTAACGTCAAAATTATCATTATTATATTACTAACTACCTAATTCAGTAAACCACTAAACTAGTTGCATTCACCATGTTGTAATCAGCTATGTGTACCTTATGCCCTTGTACCTAAACGGGTTAGGATCTCAATAGGTCACCCTGCCTCTTTTTTTTTTGGCTTTCCTATGATAATTGCACATACGCACCATTACCTAATTCAAGGCCCATTACTACTTCCTCACTACTCAAGTTATATCACTCAGGCTACGGTCTAAGACTGAAGCACACCACCTAGAGTACCTGTAACCTGCAACTGAAGTAGAGGAAGTTTTCTCAGAGTAGCGCAGTGTGGGTCTGTCACCGGCCCCATTGCGATACTCTGAGAAAACTTTCCCCTGCTTCAGTTGTTGCCTTGCAACAGTGCATAGCTCCTGATGACGCACTGAGAAGTGTGAAAGTATTTGAGCTAAAGATTTTCAACCCCCGTATTTAGTGCGACATATATATGTCGCATTAAATAACTCGAGCTTTCCGAACAGCCTGAAATTCCTTAAAAACTAAACTTTTCGATTTTTTTTACAGATTAATATCATTGTCAATGATAAAAAGATTTATATTTTCGGACCAAGACTAATATAGAACCCTCACCCAACCTCCCTAAAACAAATATTTTTTTAACTAAATTCTGTTATATATATCATTGGTCAACCTAGATATATTTAATAGTACATTAATTCTATGGTATATATATATTTTCCTTATGCTCGAATCGATTTCCGCTGATTTACGGCAGAAACCAATTTTCATTCTGCTTATTTGACAAAGTAAACCCTTGCAAAATAGACCAAATTGGACGATTTTGCTTAACTCCCATGACATGGACACACACACACACACACAAACATATTTCAGACAGGCGGTCCCAGGGTGGTGATTGCAGTGATGTATAACCCACCAGAGAATAGCAGGAGGTCAAGACAAGAATATAATGATAGCAACAGATAGATGGTTGACACACTGGCTGAAGTGGACAGAAGAACCCATTTGAGCAAGGCAAAGCTACTGGTAGTGAGTGACTTCAGTCACAAGGAAATTGACTGGGAAAAACTGGAGCCGCATGGGGCTAAGGAACGTAGATAGCTAAAATAATGGAGGTTGTACTGAAAAATCTTATGCATCAACACGTTACGGACACTACGAGAGAGATAGGAGAAGACAATCCAGCAAGAGTAGACCTTGTTTTCACTTAGAGTAGTTCAGATATTGAAGGCATCACATATGATAGGCCCCTCGGAGCCAGTGATCACATGGCCCTGACCTTCAAATATATAGTAGAGTTACAAGTGGAAAGGGAAACAGGAAGGTCAGTACGAATGAAGCCAAGCAACGAGAGAGGGGACAATACGGGCATCAGGAATTTCCTACAGGAGATTCAGTGGGAAAGAAAATTGGCAGGAAAATCAGTAAATTATATGATGGAATATGGAACAATAATATGCAAGGAAGCAGAGGAGAGGTTTGTACCCAAGGGTAACAGAAATAGTGAGAAGGCCAGGAGCAGCTCTTGGTTAACCCAAAGATGTAAAGAGGCCAAAACTAAGTACACTAAGGAATGGAAGAACTATAGAAGGCAAAGGACTCAGAAAAACGAGGAGATTAGTCAAAGAGCCAGAAACGATATACACAGATAAGGAGGGAAGCCCAGCGACAATACGAAAATAACAGCAGCGATAGCAAAGTCTGACCTGAAGCTTCAGGCTGAAGAATGAAGGAAAGGAGATCAGAAGTAATGACAGAGAAGTACGTGAGGAGGTAAACAAATGATTTAAAGAAGTATTCACAGAAAGGACTCCAGAAAGCCGGAGTGGTGGTTTGTAGAGTCAAGTGCTGGACATAATAAATACAACCGATGAGGAGGTGAAGAAGCTACTAATTGAACAAGATACCTTAAAGGCGATGTGGACAGCTACTATATCTTCTAAGGTGTGGAAGACAGGAAATGTTGTCCCAATTTATAAGAAAAAAAGACAGACACGCAGCACTAAACTGCAGACCAATGTCACTGACATGTATAGTATGTATAGTATATGTATAGTATGAAATGAGTGAGCTGATTCATGACAACCAGCACGGTTTCAGGAAGTTAAATCCTGTCACAGACCTACAGGAGTTCTATGACGAGGTGACAGCGGTAAGTCGAGAGAGAGAGAGAGAGAGAGAGAGAGAGAGAGAGAGAGAGAGAGAGTAGAGAGAGAGAGAGAGAGAGAGAGAGAGAGAGAGGAGAGGGAGGGTAGATATGGCTTTTGGCACAGTTCCACACAAAAGATTAGTGCAAAAGTTGGAAGACCAAGCAGGTATAACAGGGAAGGCATTTCAGTGCATCAGAGAATACCTGACACTAAGGCAACAGAGAGTCAAAATACGTGACGAGGTGTCAGATTGGACGCCTGTGGCGAGCTAGGCCACCCAGGTGCTGTTTCTGGTACATGTTAATGACATGACGGATGGGATAGACTCAAAGTGTTACTGTTTGCAGACTATGCGAAGCTAATGAGGAGAATTCAGTCAGCCGAAGACCAGTCAGAGCTATGAAGGGATCTGGATAGGCTGCAAGCCTAGTCCAGCAACAGGCTGCTATAATTTAACCCCACCAAGTGGAAAGTCATGAAAATCGGAAAGGGAAAAGAAGACCGCAGACAGAGTACAGTTTAGAGCGTCAAAGACTGCAAACGTCACTCAAGGAAAAGGATCTTGTAGTGAGCACATTTCCTGAGGCGTACATCATCCAAATAACTGCTGCAGCATATGAGCTACTAGCATACCTAAAAATAGCGTTCTGACACCACTGTAAAGAATCGTTCAGGACTCTGTACACAGTGTACGCCAGGCCCATACTGGAGAACCCATATATGATCAAGCACATCAAGAAATTAGATGAAGTGCAAAAATTTCCAACGAGACTAGTCCTGGAGGTAAAGGGTATGTCCTACGAAGAGAGGTTACGGGAAATCGACCTGACACTACTAGAGAACAGGAGAGGGGTCACATGATAACGACTTATGAAATACTAAGATGAATTGATAACGTGGACAGAGACAGAATGTTCCAGAGATGAGATACCACAACAGTTTGTCACAATTGGAAGTTGAAGACTCCAATGAGTCACAGCAATGTTAGAAAGTATTTCTTTAGTTGTAGAATAGTCAGGATGTAGAATAGTTTGGAGAGTGATGTAGTGAAGGCAGGATCCATACATAACTTTAAGAAGAGGTATGATAAAGCTAATGGAGCAGGGAGAGAGTGGACCTAGTATCGACCAGTGAAGAAGTGGGTCCAGGAGCCATGATTCGACCCCTGCAATCACAATTAGGTGACTACACAGTCACAGACACACTCACACACACAAACACACATACACACACAAACACAGGCACACACAAACAAACAGACACCACACAGAACCCACAGAAACCTACAGAACCCCACAGCTAAACATATCCCAATACAAACCACACTGCACACTCACAGGCCCCCACCCTATAAAGTAGGTTCCCATAGTACCCTGCCAGGTCCGCCACCCCCAGGCCCTCAACCCCCTCCAGAATACAGTATTGAAGAGGAAACTGAAGATATGGTAGACAACGCTGATGGTAAAACGAATAAGTGGGTGAAGTGGCACGAGAGAATCGCAGAGGGCATCTCCAGACATCATAACACTCACAGAAACCAAGCTCACAGGAATTATAACAGACACCATATTTCAAACTGGATACCAAAACCTGAAGAAAGGCAGAGGGGACAGTGTGGGTGGAGGAATGAGATTTTGAGGTGGAAAGAGGAGACAGAGTAGAGGAAAGGGACTACATAATAGTACCACTTCAGACTGGAGGTCCCATGGTGGTGACTGCAGTGATGAATAACCCACCACAGAATAGCAGGAGTCCATGACAAAAATATGATGAGAGTAACGGATCAATGGTTGACAGAAGGACTCATGTGGGTAGGGCAAAGCAATTGGCTGTGGGAGACATCAATATTAAAGAAATTGACTGGAAAAACCTGGAGCACCATTGGGGCCCAGAAACGTGGAGGGCTAAGATAATAGAGGTGGTAATGGAAAACCTCATGTGTGATCACGTTAGGGACACTGCCAAAGAGAGAGGATTGGACGAACCAGCAAGACTGGACCTAGTATTAACCTTGAGTTGTTCAGATATTGAGGACATCACATATGAAAGGTCCCTCGGAGCTAGTGATCACGTGGTTCTGAGCTTCGAATGAAAGCAGGAAGGGCAGGACAGATGTAGTCAAACTACAAGAGAGGGGAGTTCAAAGGCGTGGGGAATATCCTACACGAGGTTCAGTGGGAAAGAGAACTGGCAAGGTAACCAGTAAATGAGATGATGGAATATGTGACAACAAAAGGCAAGGCAGCAGAGGAGAGGTTCATACGCAACGGCAACAGAAATAATGAGAAGGCCAGAACGAGCCCTTGGTTTACTCAAAGGTGCAGAGAAGCCAAACCTAAGTGCGCTAGAGAATGGAAGAAGTATAGAAGGCAAAGGACCCAGGTGAATAAGGAGACTAGTCGAAGAGCCAGAAATGAATATACACATGTAAGGAGGAAGACTCATCGTCAGTACGAAAATGACATAGCAGCGAAAGCCAAGTCAGAACCAGAGCTATTGTACAGTCTCATCAGGAGGAAAACAACAGTCAAGGACCAGGTAATCATGCTGAAGAAGGATGGAGAGAAGTCATTTATCCAGGTAAGGAAAGTTTAGCACCTAATATCCGAGCAAGCTTAGAATAATAAATGCGTCGTAAGGGTTTTCGTATAAATTACTGACCAGCGGCCAAATGTTGTAATTAAATGCCAGGTTCAACTTAATGTATGCACAAATCAAGATAAGTTCAACTTTCTCACCACAAATCAACTTAGATACGTGTCTTGTTTTGGAATTCTTTGGGAAAAATGATGAAAGGATGCCTTTGTTTTATTTTTACTTACAGTACCTTTGTGTTCACTGTTCTTTCCGAACAATTTTTGTTAGTCTACACATTGTTATTAATTAATAGAAATGTATCCATCAAGGTTAAGCACATTTTTCTATGTAACATTTTTAGTACTGACCCTTTACAGGGACCATGTGCAAAGAACAGAAATTAGCAAACTCTAAATGAATCGAACAGCATTTTATGATTAAGCTGAGTGTCTTCTGATATCAGTAGAACACATTCAAACAACAATAAACAGAAAGTCCCAAAGACTCTAAATTAACTTAATGCCACTAGAACATTTGCCTCATTCAGTGTAACTTGAGTTTCTCCGTAGACAGGTTTCATGATTCTCTTTAAATCACTTGTTTTCTCTAGGCTTGAATACTGCAATACATTAACGGCCCCTTTCAAGGCAGCTGAAATTGCAAATGTTTAGGATATTCTGAAAAATTTCGGAGTACGTATAAATTCAATCAAGCATCTAAATTACTGGGAATGTTTGAAGTCCCTTGACTTATACTACTTGGAAAACAGGCGAGAAAGGTGTATCATAATTTGCACTTGGAAAATCCTAGAGGGATTAGTCCCAATTCTGCAAACAGAAACCACTCCTCTCGAAAGCAAAATACTCGGCAGTAAGAGATAACATAATAAGTGTTAGGAGCCAAAGACTGGTTACGTACTTCCAGCATACATACAAACCACTAGTTGTATTCAAGAGGAGCTGGAGAGACTCCTTAAATCAGTGACTGACCAGCCAGGCTGTAGTCTGTACGTTAGACTGTGTGCTGCCGGCGGTAACAGCCTTGTTTATCAGGCTTTGATACACCTCGAAGCCTGGTCATGGACCGCGTCGAGGGGGCGATTACCACCGAAACACCCTACAGGTAGACTAAAGGTAAATACCTCAATCCTGGGACACTGTAATATCTTTTGTATTTAAATATTTTGTTTCATGTGTTTCCCCGTGTTCCAGTGTTTACCACTTAAACAAATATTTATGAATATTGAGATAGTTTGCAACATGTTACAATAACCTCTACTCAGATGTTCAAATCAATACTCATCATTAGTTATAGTATTCTTTACTACTGAGATTTACCTCTAACATCAGAAAAACTAAAAACATTATTCACCTGATGTAATATATTTCACTACCTCTGCTCTCTCTCTCTCTCTGGCAATGTCCCTAACATGCTGATGCATTAGGTTTTCCAGTACCACCTCCATCATCCTGGCCCGCCATATTACTAGTCCCCCATGTGGCTCCACGTTTTTCTAGTCAATTTCAATATGATTGAAATCACCCATAACTAGTAACTTTGCCCTGCCAATGTGGGCCCTTCTGGCCACCTCATTTAGTGTATCAACTATTCCTCTGTTGGTCTTATCGTATTCTTGTCTTGGCCTCCTGCTATTCTGTGGTGGGTGGTACATTACTGCAATCACTACCTTGGGACCCCCAGTCTGAAGTGACCTACTATGTAGTCCCTTGCTTCCCCTCTGTCCCCTCCTTCCAACTCTTCAAATATCCACTGTTTTTTTATGAGCAGTGCAACTCCTAAAACCCCCCTCTATTCCCTCCATCTTTCCTCAGGATCTGATATCCAGTTGGAAAGATGGCATATGTTATCATTCCGGTGAGTTTGGTTTCTGTGAGTGCTATGATGTCCAGGGATACCTCCATGATTCTTTCGTGCCACTGCTCACACTTACTCGTTATTCATTGTGTATTTGTGCGCTAAACCTTCAGCTTCTTTCCCAAAACTTAATTACAGGGAAGGGTTGTGGAAGTTGGGGGAGAGTGAGACCTGTCAAGGTACTATGGGAGGCTGCTGTGTTGGTGGGGTTTGTTCTGAGGGGTGGGGACTGTGAGTGAGGAGTTGTTACAAACGACGCGATATCTATTAGAATAGACATCTCCGATGAATACTAAAAAGGTCTGCCCCTCTAACATTCAGCCTGTTACTGGGTTTTTGTAACAAGTATTCAGTATCCTGGTCCAGTTATCCGTTATAATTATTAGTATCTTAGGATTTCAACTGAGAGGGTATTAACTAATCGAAATAAAATTAATATGTTCATTAACAAAGTTAAAATGTCTAGGGTATTCAAGTAAATAAGTTTAATACAAATTATACAAATTAGGATATTAATTAGGAGGTTAATTAGGATGTTAGCTCCTACACTTCTCTCATACAGTATTGTGCTGTAGGCACATATCTTTATGGCTCTTAAGTACCATCTGGTATATAGTCAGAAATTATTAACAATACTAATATATATATATATATATATATATATATATATATATATATATATATATATATATATATATATATAAGTGTGTGTACTCACCTAATTGTGGTTGCAGGGGGCGAGACTCAGCTCCTGGTCCCGCCTCTTCGCTGTCCGCTACTAGTTCTCTGCTTTCCCTGCTCCATGAGCTTTATCATACCTTGTCTTAAAACTATGATTGGTTCCTCCTCCACTATATCGCTCGCTAGACTATTCCACTTCCTAAATACTCTATGGCTGAATAAATGCTTCCTAACATCCCTTTGAATTATCTGAGTCTTCAATTTCCAGTTGTGCCCCCTTGTTTCTGTGTTCCCTCTCTGGAACATCCTGTCACTATCTACCTTGTCGATTCCCGGCAGTATTTTGTATGTCGTTATCATGTCTCCTCTAACCCTTCTGTCCTCCAGTGTTGTTAGTCCTATTTCCTCAACCTTTCTTCATAGGGCAGTCCCCTGAGTTGTGAAACTAGCCTTGTCGCAAACCTTTTCACTTTCTCTAATTTCTTGACGTGCTTGACCAGGTGTGGGTTCCAGACTGGTGCTGCATACTCTAGTATGGGCCTGACGTACACGGTATACAGTGTCTTGAACGATTCCTTGTTAAGGTAATGGAACGCTAATCTCAGGGTTGCCAGTCACCCATATGCTGCCGCGGTTATCTGGTTGATGTGTGTTTCCGGAGACGTGCTTGGCGTTATGCTCACCCCAAGGTCTTTCTCCTTTGATGAGGTTTGTAGCCTTTGTCCACCTAGCCTGTACTATGTCAGCAGTCTTCTTTGCCCTTCTCCGATCTTCATGACTTTGCACTTGGTGGGGTTAAATTCGAGAAGCCAGTTGCTAGACCAGATGTCAAGCTTGTCCAGGTCTCTTTGAAGTCCTGCTTGGTCTTCATCCGATGTGATTCTCCTCATTAATTTCACATCATCTGCGAACAGAGACACTTCTGAGTCCATCCCGTCCGTCATGTCATTCACATATACCAAGAATAGCACTGGTCCTAGGACTGACCCCTGTGGTACACCGCTCGTCACAGGCGCCCACTGTGATACCTCA